>VXBW01001765.1:689742-773219 GCA_013400375.1 Thinocorus orbignyianus
AAAAAAAAAAAGAAACAGCCAAATGAACCCATGGTCTTTCCAACAGAGCAGCAGCACAAGCACTTTCTTCTCTGGCATGAAACTGAAGACTGGTCTCAGCTCCCATGCGTCCATCTGGACTCAAACTTCAGCATCAGTGTTTATACTGGGCAAGATCTAAACACACTAACTAGTGACTAGCCAATGGATTATGTGCCATATAACTTGTCCATCTGTTTCACATTTTGCCACCCCACACATCGCATGATGGAAGGTGTTCATGCTAATGCCGCCCTGGTTATAAGAACAAAATTTCTGATTTATGTCACTGGTAGATGGTCAGGAGTGAGCAAAATCCCATACAGTTATACCAATATGCTTCAGAACAGCACAACAACCAGTGTAGTAAGTGAGGAAGGTATTTTCCTACGTTATAGAATCATAGAACAGTTCAGGTTGGAAGGGACCTTAAAGAACCAGACCAGGTTGCTCAAACCCCCAGCCAGCCTGGTCTTGAACACTTCCACAGATGGGGCCTCCACCACTTCTCTGGGCAATCTGTTCCAGTGCCTCACCACCCTCGTAGTGAAACATTTCTTCCTAATCTAAATCTACTCTCTTCCAATTTCAAGTCGTTACCCCTCATCCTATCCTCTCCAGATTTCCTGTAAGCTCCCTTCAGGTACTGGAAAGCTGCTATAGGGTCTCCTCGGATCCTTCTCTTCTCCAGGCTGAACAGGCCCAACTCTCTCAGCCTGTCTTCATAGGAGAGGTGCTCCACCTCTCTTATAATTATCATGGCCCTCCTCTGGAATCACTCCAACAGGTCCATGTCCTTCTTGTGTTGAGAATTCCAAAGCTGGATGCAGTACTCCAGGTGGGGTCTCACCAGAGTGGAGCAGAGAGGCAGCCTGACCTCCCTTGACCTGCTGGCCACACTTGATGCAGCCCAGGATACAGTTCTGGGCTGCAAGCCCGCATTGCTGGGTCATGTTGCTCATCCATCAACAACCCAAAGTCCTCCTCAAGGCTGCTCTCAATCCATTCTCTTCCAAGCCTGCATTTGTGCTTGGGATTACCCTAACCCATGTGCAGGACCTTGCATGTGGCCTGATTGAACTTCAGGAAGTTGGCATGGGCCAACCTCCCAAGCCTATCCAGATCCCTCTGGATGGCATCCCCTCCCTCCAGCATGTCGACCACACACACAGCTTGTTATCGTTGGCAAACTTGCTGAGGGTACACTCTGTCCCACTGTCCATGTCACCAACAAAGACGCTAAACAGCACCAGTCCTTGTACTGACCACTGTCTTGCTCATAGATGGAGCTGTTCAGTCCCACTGAAGGTTCTGTTCATTGTCATAGAGCTATAGAATAATTAATGTTGGAAATACCCATTACATAATTTCAAGTGGACTTCTGACTGAGTCAGTCTAGGCTTCATTCTCAGGGGCAAATGTAGCTGTCTTTAATGGAGGTTTCCATTGCAAAACTGTCCAAATACCACCCTGTCAAGCCAACTGGAGGAGTTTTCTACACATATTCTGTGTGGGCACCATAAGCATGTCCTTAAATGTCCCACTGCTTTGTTCTGTTTTACTCCTTTGCACCTGAGAGCAGAATAATGGTTAAGAATAAAGATGACTATTGTATTGAATATTTATTGTGGAAAGAGAAAAGCTCCCAGGATGACAATCCAGTCATCTTTGGCTCCTCAAGCAAAGATGAGCAGGTGTCCACTTAGAATTGTATCACTTGTGGCAGCAGGCATCTCATATCTACCATGATGGATCAGATTTCCACCTTAAGGTGCCTGATGATGATCAACCTGACAGCAAAACTCTCTGTGAAAACCTCTTCGTTAATGAAGATGCACAGGGGATGCACTGGTCCACAGATAGTGCAAGATGCCTTCATAAATGATAAACAGCACTAGCCCTCTGCCAAATTTTGTCTACACCTGTTCTTTGACTAATTCTGCCATGTTAGCTTTGCTAGCTACGCAGGAGGAGACTGTCTTAAAAGCTGAAATTATTAACAACTCCATAATGGGCTTTAGTTCTAGAGTCATGGCAATCGCCTCCTATTTTCCACCCTTATTTGAGTGAAGCATTAGCAATACTGTCTTTGAATCATGAGGGGCATATTCTGAGTGAATTTAATCATGTTCTCCCTGACGCTGACTACACAGTTTCTTCAATTTTTAATAATATGGTACTCAGTAAGTGGTCTGAATCTAAACCTTTATTCACAACCATAATGTCCGGTGCAGGAAAAGGTGGGAAAAGTCAATATAACACCCTGGTTTAAAGGCAGATTCTTGTTTCATAATGAAGAGAGTCATCTAATGTCTCCAAAACCCATGCACCTCCAATTTTTAAAGAGAGAACACTGAAATTTTAATCACAATTTTGTAGCTAGTTTAAGAAATGAAGGTTGGCCTCTCTTATTCCATAACTGCAATCCTACTGATGTGTTCTGTGTACTTGGTAATACTGATAGAGGTGTTAACAACCTAGGTTGCCTCAGGTGCTTTTGTTGCTTCCTTCACGAAGGAACTAAAGATCAGAGGCAACTGGATACCAAAGACACCCAGTGGAGTAAACCGGGGGAATACTAAGCATTGGTCATGCAGAGGAGCATTCTTCTTTCGACACAAAGGAATCAGGCACTTAAAGCTCTCTTATAAAATGACAAACCACTGAGAAATTACTGGTCATACCTCTTCTTTTGTCTTCTTGGACAGGACTCTTAACCAGTCTCCAATCATACTCAGGACAGCAGCAAAATAGGCAAGGCCAACAAGGATCCAGAACCACACTAATGGTTTATACCACTCCCGGTAATGGATGTCTGCATTTCCTCCTGAAAAAAGCATATACTTGTGCTTAGGAATCATGAGACGCCCAAATTATGACAAATAACTGCAATTCTGAGAAATCCCTGAAAGTGTTTCTTGATAGTTGTTACCACCACTGTAGTTCTAATAACAGACAAGAGGCCCGTCAGATGGGAGGAACACAGTCTGTTCTTAATTTAAGACTCCTCAAAATTACTTATTGTTCTGCTGCTATGTGATCTGCCAGAGCACCTAGTAAACACTTTTCTTTATATTGCTCATCTTCTGAAGTAAGTCTGAAATTAGTGCTTTGATAGTGCTCACAACAGCATGAACTCATTTCCAAGAAAAATTGTTGAATACAGCTAGTCTTCATTATTCTGAACTGCCTGCAGTTTGGTAGTTGAGAAACTTTACAGTTCAACCCTCTCAGGTAATAGAGTTTCTAGATTTTCATTTTTTTTGTTTTAGCTACAGGACTGAGAGATCTATGTGCAGGGGAAAGAAAAGTAGCTTTGTCTTCCCCTTCAAATCAGGATATCTGACAGGAAGCCAACCATGTATCAGCCCTGATAATAAGACTATACTGTCTGCTTGGGGATCAGTTATAGCAGTGTATTCTCTGGCCAGTGACTTGAGAGGAGATACGGATCAAATGAAGCAACAAATACCCTGTATGGTCTTCATGCAAGTGTCAGGATGATCTGGTAAAACAAATACGTGAGACATTTGGCAATTTTAACGCACTATGAAGACCATAAAATAAGTTCAGTAGCAGCCAGGCTGCTGCCTACCACAGAATAGAATAAACTTTTCCAAAGGTAAGCAACCACAACCTCACTTTTGAGACTCCCAGTCCTACCACAGTGCTACATGCACTGCAAGAACGAGAGCCAGCCAGAGGCTGGCTGAGCAGAGCTGAGGAGAGTAAGTGACAGGGAGTCTGATCAGCCCCATGGGCACAGCCTTCAATGCAGGTGAACAAACATCCCCTTGGTGGCACCTCCGTAAATCTCTGCCTGCAGAGCAAGCCTACCAGGGGACTTGGGCAGAGGACTGCATATTTCTCAGACTCCAGCTTTGCTTAGACAAGAGACAGACAGCAGTCTGTACTTCTCTATGACTACAGAGAGATTTTAGGATTTTTCTCCATCAAAATTACCAGACAACACAGTTCAACATCTCCCCCTGAGCTTTTTGCAATTTGAGACGTTCCTACTACTCTTTCATTTTGTTCAGACTCAGTATGTGTGTACGTACGGTGTTCAAACATCTCAACGGAAAGCCAGACATCTGAGAATTGGCAGGGACCCAAACACTAGTTTTGATGTTAATCTTTCCCCATAGACCACAAGAATCACTCTCTTTTTCCCAGT
The DNA here is from genome assembly GCA_013400375.1 of Thinocorus orbignyianus. Lineage (NCBI taxonomy): Eukaryota > Metazoa > Chordata > Aves > Ciconiiformes > Thinocoridae > Thinocorus > Thinocorus orbignyianus. Next base: position 693,938 of record VXBW01001765.1, read on the forward strand.
CTTTAAAAGTGTGAAACAATGGGAGGTGGGGATTGCTGTTGCTATGGCACAATGAGGTTCTTCTGATCATACGTGTCCCTGAGGAAGCCTGCTACAGAACAGATTGTCTAGGTCTATCTTACAGAGTAATCAGGCAACTGAAAATGTATGAGACCACTTTCTTCAGCCTATCAGATACTCCATTTTTTCAGGCTCCATCCACAATTGTATCTCCAACAGTAATACAAAAATTCCCAGACACATTCTAGGCGGATTAAATCAGCATCAGTGACAGAAAATGTGTTTCAAAACTAGCAATAAACCCCAAATATTCTGGTGATCACCTGGCAATCTCCTATTGTGAGATCGCCTCTGAAGTTTTCTCCTTCTGGGTCCTCCATTTGATTTTTGAAAAATCCTGGTTGTTAGCAGTCACCCAGCTGTGGATTATATTCTCCTAATCATGTTGGATATAGAACAACTAAATTCAATAATAAGAGCTTTTTTACTATTAAATTACTACAGAAAACAATACTGAAGTGTGATATGCTTAAGAAAAATATTGTGATTTATTTTTACTTCACACTGTGATACCACAAAGACAGAATATCAGGGAGCTTCTCTTCACATTTAAGTAGTTAAAATGGACCAAGCTCATACAAGCCCTTTTCTATCTGAATGCTCATAAAACACTTCTTTTTCATATCTGGGACTCTCTTTGTTCAGTGCCTTTTTTTTATTCAATAATTCATATCTTCTATACCAGTCTCCTCTACAAAAAGTCTTCTCTGCAGCTCTTCAGCAAAGAAAACTTTGTATATCTCTGTAGCTTCATTTGATATTTTTAACTCATTTGTATTTCACTGATTTATAGGAAGTAACACAACAGTGCCATAATATGGCTGTTTGTGATTCAGGCCTCTTAATGCCTTTAAGTAGGACCACTAACAGGCATGAGGAGTAGAGGTCATGCACTAATGGGGGGAAAAAATCCACTTATTTTAACCACCTTTTCGTTAGCAAAGCACTTGTGTGAAAAAAAATAAAAATCTCTCATCTCTCCAGCCAATGATCTTGACGCCCTATTTGGAAATTGATAAGGATAGATATTTTTAGTTCCTGCTACTAGTGTATTAATCTTGGAAAGTATCCTCCGAGTGCTGAGATGCATATCCCATTAGTCCTTCTCTTCTGAAATGAGATTTCCTTAACAGGCCAACTGCAATGTCAAAATTTCTGCCAAGGTTAGAGAGAAAAAACGCAGTTTCTGAAATGCTGCAGCTCCTGTAGTACCAGCCCGCGACTGCATCCAACCAGAGATTTCTGCACCGCTATGGCTCAGCCCTACTTTGTAAAAGCTTCATCCATTCATCACTTTGGCTTCTTACTCCCGCAGTCAGCCTCAGATTGAGACGTAAGGGATTAACACAAATCTCAAATTCAATGGGGAAGTCGTCTGACTTGTGCATAATTCATTGCATGATAAAGGATAATCAGGACTTCCCAGACTCCTGTTATCTACACTGCTGAATGCCTGCAATCTGCAGTTGGCAGAACACCTGGATCTTAAATCAACCCAGTGTCCTATTGCACAGCAACCCCAATGAAAACACCTAGCGTCATTTCACTGGAACATAATACATCATGAAAAGCCTCCACTCTACATCAGAAAACAAATCCTAAGAGCCAAGGCCCTCATACCCAGCACGTAGGCTCAAAGCTGCTCACCTGCTACAAAGTCGCCGAAGCCAACGGTGGTCAGAGTGACAACCACAAAGTAGATTGACTCCAAGGCTGTCCATCCCTCGATGTGTTTGAAGATAACTGCAGGAATGGTCACAAAGACAATGCAGCCTGCCAGGATGAAGAGGATGGTAGAGATCACCCGGATCTTTGTTTGACTCACTTGCTTTTTCTAGAAAAAAGACATAAGAAAAGAACAAAATATTTTTTTAGTAGATTTCTGGGACTGCATGCCTTGTGAATGGCAGACTGATCACCCAACCGTGTCATTTGGTATGTGTCTTTCTGCCTTTTTTGAGCTTATTAGGTGGAATACAACCCTCCCTCCCCATTACTGAGCCCTGCCCGGGTAATAGTGAACCTCTATATCTGGCCCCAGAAAATGGTCATTCCCATTTCCCATGCACAAGGCAGTTACAAATCTACAGAAACACAGCCTTGAAAAACAGTCCTGAGTTTCAAAAAGATTCCAGTACACTCCAGTTCAGGTTCAAAGTGTAAGAAAAAGTGTGCATTCACACCTCTGTACGTGTATATGTACATTCACATTGCCTCATCAGCACCAAGCAGTCAACATGCAAGACTAAGACTGAAAAAAAACCAAACCCCTTTTTTCCTCTAAAACCACGAGTTTTTATGTAGCAATAATTCATGCCTTGGGTTTTCTAGACCCAGGATTTCCAGCTTTCGTTCACAAATGCAAAGGTTAAATCTCCTTTTCAAAAACAGATAGGTATATTACCAGTTTACTCCAGAAATGAAGGATTTCTGTCAAATACCAAACAACTTGAGGTAAAATTACCTACGTAAATCCACACTGGAAAGTTCTTGAACAAAGGGTACATATGCTACTGGCTGCTATAAACTGAATAAAAATATGGGCAGTGTAATCGCAACACTTTATACTCCTAGACCATATAAACTCCTAAGTTTATTAAATATAAACTTAGAGTTTGTTTCCAGTAATATTGGTACAGGCCTGGATTAACACAACTGACTCTGATCGATTATTTCCATTTTCTCTGCTGTAAATAAACTCAAAATGCAAGTTTTGCAAGAAACCTGGAAATTACTAGAAATCTTACTGTGGATTAATTACAGTGGCAGCATAAATTCTGTGCTTATCCTGGGAAAGGAATGTGGAGGTCACTCTAAGTCACATATTTCCAAATTAGTTTTCCGAATCAGGCATCCCTCTTAACCCAGAAATAAGATCTCATTTCAGATTAGGACATTGCCTAGACAGGAAATAAGGTCTCAGAAGTTATCGATATAATATAAAGAAGGGATACTGCCTGAACTGGTTAATATCTGCCCAGATTGTGAGCAGTACTACTGCTTCCACTAATGCAGGAGCATTTCTTTCAGAGGTGTAATGTCAGACCCTCTGATTTGGGATCCTCTGCATTTCGAACCCCGGTAGCAGCATAAATATGCCGCATTTCAGAACTATTTCCAGTTCCAAAACTGTTTGAAATGATCCCGACACTTAATTTATTTCTTTGTGTGTGTGTGCATTGTTTTCTGTCTTGTTCTTTTTCATTGTCTGGCTGAACAGAAATAACTAAATAGGATTAGAAATTTAATGCCATAAATAAGATTAATCAAATACAAGACACGGAAAAAACTGCCACTAAAGTACCAAGGAGAAAAACAACAGAATATAAAGCCTGACTTGATTTCTTATTTCCTCTTTTTCTGGAGAGTCATTTTGAGCAATTTACTAATATACTAGAGGATGATGTAGCTCCTTCAGGAGGTATGGACGTACATAGGGCTACAAAGATAATGAGGGGCCTAGAACATCTCTCTTATGAGAAAAGGCTGAGGAACTTGGGTCTTTTTAGTCTGGAGAAGAGAAACTGAGGGGGGATCTGATCAATGCCTATACATACTTATAAGGTGGGCGTCAAGAGGTTAGGGCCAATCTTTTTTCAGTGGTGCCCAGTGACAGGACATGAGGGCACAAATTTGAACATAAAAAGTGTCATCTAAACATGAAGAGGAACTTCTTTACTTTGAGGGTGGCTGAGCCCTGGAAGAGGCTGCCCAGAGAGGTGATGGAATCTGAGACATTCAAAACCTTCCTGGACACATTCCTGTGCAACCTGCTCTGGGTGGACCTGCTTTGGCAGGGGGGTTGGACTAGACAATCTCCAGACGTCCCTTCTAACCCCACAGCATTCTGTGATTCTGTGATTCACAACAGCAGGATTTCAGATTTACTGTATGTGTGGTGAAGGGAAAGCAACTGATCATGTGGATGTTATGTGATGTCTTAGACTGGCCCGCTTGCTTTTTGTCATGGAGGGTGAGGATTGAACCACATTGCTGTTTGGCCAAGGTGATTTGTTCACTTCTACTAAATGCTCCAGTTCCCTGATACATAAAAACGAAATGGCAGACACCTTGCTGCAGTGGAAGTTAGGAGACATGATCAGTGCTGGATAGTATCCATGGACTAAAGGTACTTTGGAGCTGCCAAGCACCTCCAGCAAAGCAAAGCTATGCATAGAAATCCTTCCTCCAGACCCCATATTGCGACATCAAAATGCATTTCAGTATGTCAGGATTGTCTTGTCTCACAGTAGGAACAGGATTGGAAAGAATGGCCTGCAAACCACTACCACACCTTCAGGACATCCACCTGTTCACGAGGGACAAATTCAGCCAAAGGTTGTTGGGTTTTTCAAGTAAAACTGGTAACGATGTTAATGAGAGGATCTGCAGAAAGGTCTGACTCATAGTTGGGCACCTCAGTCACTCACACAAAAGAGCAGCAGCTGAGGGTCTATTTTTTCTTACTCTTCACCAGTACAAATGAAGTCAGGGAGCAATGGTGAATCAGACACAGCATCATTTTTAGAGCTACTGAAAAGATCACATAATCAAAACTCAGAAATAGAATCACTTAATGGACACTAACACAAGAAATCCAGGTTACAATTGTAAAGGGGGAGTCCTTTAACAGTTAGACATGCATTCACAGGACATTCACAGTAGAGTATAACTGTTATAGATCAAAAAGATGCTAAGGCATAAATGTCATTATTCATGGAATATGGACGTTGTGGTAATCACAGATTACAAAAAGGTTGGTTTGCAGGGTTGGGTTTTTTTTCCAGATGGAATTGGCCTTGCTGTTCTGCTACAAAGAACATGATTCTGTGCTGTCCAGGTTCTCAGGAATAAGGAAACACAGTTTTTACATTCCAGTTTTTCACACAATTCCATCAAGCCTAAGCCACTTCAGTATTACAGTGTACCAAGTCAGTATCAAAAGAAATAAATATATATAACACTAAAGGCTGAGAAATCTGAAAAGGTTCACACAAACTTCCTTTTAAATAGTATTTACAATCTGGAACCAAACACTGGCAAATAACTGAGCAACTCCAGCCAGGCTAACACATCCACCGAGCCCATTTTGGGGCATAAATGCGTAGTTTTCTATAGGCGGCAAAATGAGTAAGAGAGGCCTTTCTCCACGAAAAGTAGTTCATCTCATAGCAGTTTAAGTAAAATGGAAACGCTTTCAAAAGAGCTGGTTTATGTTTTTGTTTTGTTTTGTTTCACCAATAAGTTCTCTCCACATTGATGAAGCAGATAATTTTTAAGGCATTCACAAATATAAATAAATTAGTGCCTGCTAATGAGAGAGACTTCAATTTAAATATACCTAATCTGGAAAAAATTAAAGGAGAAATCTAAGAAAAAAAACAACCAGAGTTTTCTGTGATATAACCACCTATGAGGGATCATCTCCACTTACTAATCAAGTTGCTGATTTTACTCTAAAAGCAGTTAAGTGCTAAACGGGCAGCATCACTGAGATCATCTTGCTCATAGTAATTCAAACAATCTATTTTCAAACTGCTCTAGTGCCAAGAGGGTAAGGACAAACATTCTCATGAAAACAGCCTTATCAGTGGAATTTAGTTCATATGCATCTTTTCCATTAATAACCGTGACCTTGCTTTTTCTTTATTTTCTGTTACATACGTGGAGGTCTTATGGGTTTTGGTCTTACCCAGTGATTTCAGGAGAAATCCCTTTAAAAAACTGGATTATTTTACAGCTGCTGCCCTTTTCAGGTGAATTAACTCAAGCACAATTTTTCTGACCTGATTGTTGACAACAAAAGGACCAAACAAGGTTCTTAAGTTCCCAAGCTGAGACCACAGGGATGATACATATTCCTTTGAAAAGGGAGTAGAAGACATTAAGTATGGGATCAAAAGATGCTATAACAATTTATCAGACTAGACTAAATGCACACACAAAAGAGATATATTTCCAAGAACAGCAAATTTCAAATATACTTATTCCAAGATTTTATAGTGTCACCTCCCATTTCACAGAAACTCCTCAACCAAAAATAGTACTGGAACATTTGCAGCTTCACAGTGAGCTCAGATGGTTTCTCTGTCTTCCAAATATTTTCTTTTCTGAATTCCTGACAGATATCCCCAAGACTCCAAACAAGTTGTTTACCTTTTTGGCTAGAGGACCAATATCACATCTTTAGTGCTAGTATAATGAACATGCTGTCCTCATCTCACCACAAGACTTTGCATTTTGGAGGACTCCTCCAAAGAAAACACATTTCTTTAACATTTCTTCTGTCCTCCTCACCTACTCTTAACTTTCTGCCCTCTCCCATGCTGCCAACCGTTCCTGGAACAGATTGTCTCTGCCCGTGCACTAATTAAACAGCTTGTCTTCTAAACCAATTTCTCCACATCAAAATATTTTAACAAGATAAAAGCCAGTCTTTGTAGTCAAAGCATAAAACAGAATATCGCATATATCAGTTCTATTCTTAACTCTGCCACAAACATCAGGTATGTCCTCAATCAAAACATTTTTGCTAGGCTGGTGTACACAGTGCAGGTAGCCACAGGTACAAACTGCCTGCCTTTCAGCTCAGCCAAATGCAAGCCAGGACTGGTTCAGAGCCTCAGTAAAGTGTGATGCCCATCTCAACAGGCTGTACAGAAAGACTGGCATGGCACTGGGCTCACGGGTGGTCAGCTGTACGGGCACGTCAACCTCACTGCTGCCTATGCCTGTCACTGTAGATTTCTTTCTAGCTTGACCTAGCTCCTTCACGTTCAAAATGAGACTGAAACTATATGTATTTTAAATATCATAGAATCATAGAATGGTTTGGGTTGGAAGGGACCTTAAGGATCATCGAGTTCAAACCCCTCTGCCATGGGGAGGGACACCTCCCACCAGACCAGGTTGCTCAAAGCCCCATCCAGCCTGGTCTTGAACACTTCCAGGGATGGGGCATCCACAACTTCTCTGGGCAATCTGTTCGTGTCTCACAACCCTCACAGGAAAGAACTTCTTCCTAATATCTAATCTAAATCTCCCCTCTTAATGGTTTAAAACCATTACCTCTCATCCTATCGCTACACTCCCTGATATAGAGTCTCTCCTCATCTCTCCCACAGCTCTCCTTCCAGTACTGAAAGGCTGCTATAAGGTCTCTCTGGAGTCTTCTCCAGGCTGAGAGAAGAGAATCACTGGCTTGTCACCATCACTGGCTTAGAGATAACATCTGACAACAATTGAACAATCTTTTGTTCTGTGTTCTCTGAAGACAGCCGGTTCCAGCTGGCTCCAGCAGATCCACCACAGGACGGTGTCCTACTGAGCCCCTCGGGCAAGATGGTGGTACCTCTGGGGAACTGTATTTGAGAAAGGGCAAAAGTGCTGGACAGGCAGAGAGGGAGGGAATAAGAAGTTCAGGGAAGCGGGAGGTGCTCGATGGCAGAGCAGGTACTTTTCCTGGAGTGACTGCAGCCCATGAAGGACCAGAGGAAAAGGCTTGAGAAAGACAAAGTAACAGAGAGGGACCACTATGTCCTAACCCTGGCCCCAACCCCTGTGACACTGCCTGCTGCACTGGAGGGACTGAGTATGACCTGCAGTGACATCGTGGGTGTCTGGATATGAAGTGAGCCTGGAAAAGGGGGAGGAAAGTCATTCTGAATGTTTATCATTTTTTGTTTCCAAACACCCAACTCAGTAATTAAATGTGTATGCTAATTGGCAATAAATTAAGTTAATTCCACAAGTCAAGTCTATTTTGCCCGTGACAGTACTTGGTAAGTGATTTTGCTGTCTTTATTTTGACCAGGAGTTTTCTTGCTTTTCTTCTTCCTATTTTCTCCCCATCCCACTGCGGGAAGGGGAGTGGGCAAGCGATGGTGTGGGTGCTTGCTGCCAGCCAGGGCCTACTCACCACAGCAACGACGAAGGCAACTCCTCTTGAAAGCATAACAGCAGTATTCTAAATAATATATTTCAAAATATATATGACATTTCAGGCACCTCCATCGGTTAAGAGCAGTGGTTTGAACCATTCCACTAGAGACAGGCTTCTCCCACTGTCTAACCAGTTCTCGTGGTGTCTCAGTGCTATTTTAATTCTCATGTTTTATAAAGAATGCTGCACAAGAAGATGTAAAATCCATCTCCTATTTCTTAACTGTGGTGAGTACCATCAAGGAGACTGATATAAAAAGCTGTAAGCACTCATATTTGTTACTAAGCTTGGAAGAGACAATCCTAAACACATACAGTGCACAGGTCAGAGGAAAGAAGGATTTTTTTTTAAACTAAAAATTGCTATTTTTCCCCATAAACCACAGTTCTGCAGGGCGTTTGTCTAGACCCAGATGGAATCTGTAATAAACTTCTCACAGAGCAGCAGCTTTCTCTAATGTTATTTTTGTACATCTCTAGGCTTGGAGCTCACTGCAGTCATAATGTGAGTACTGACACCGTGTTAAGGAAACACAGAAACACCGCCTTGGAAATTTCCTAGGTTTGATATACCCCTTTCTGATCTTCTTCCTCTCACTAGAAAGCACACACAGGGCTTTCTGATACACACCAACTGATTTTTGCACTGAAGCGTTATTATGCTACTGATGAAAAAAAGATGAAAAAAAACAACACCACAACAACCAAACCAATGATAAGCCCAAACCTCTGTTGCATCTGAGCAATGTTCAGTGCAAGAAAAAAATATATTTTGAATAAGAAAGCATATATAGGCTTTTCTCAGACACTGGAGCAGACAAGGAACAACAGAGCTTCAGGACACAGATATAAACAATTTCAAAGGATGATCACAGAGGCCAAATTTGGTATGTATGGCTCCTTCCTTCCTTCAACTCCCTTCTGAGTCACACCTACACTGCTTGCTCTCAGGGACTGCAAGAATGGGTTAATAATGGTTGTTGCACATAAATTCCCTGTACCTGACTCAGTTTTACCTTGCCGTTCCTGGTAACCCTGATTTTGATCAGGGTTGACTCAATGCTTTAATCTTGTTCATCAGTGCAATTCCGGGTGGGGAAAAAAAAAAAAAAAAGCATTTATGGTGGTGCAAAGAAAAGTGCCACACAGCAGTAAGGCTAGATTTATCAGTATATGCTCAGCATCTCATTAAGAAATGCACTGAGACAGAGAAAGACAATTAGTGTAGCTAGATCAATGAGAGATCTTGTTACATATTGCATGACACGGCCACTTGCAAAGACTTAACAAGAAAAAGAAAATCGAACTTCATGCTAGAAATACCTCATCTTGGCAGGGTGAAGAAATTCAATGTTCCTTTTTTCAGCTCTGTTTGGGGTTTTGTTTTTTCTTGTTCTGTTATCTTTGTGTTTGTTTTCTTCCTCTACAGTGGAAAATATCACCCAGATTCCTCCATGCTGTTAAGTTTTCAGAACATTTCCCAGTGATTAGGAATGTAAAAACATCAGCATTTGTAAGGCTACAGCATTTGTAAGGATACTTCATTGGTCTACATATTGAAAGGTTGAACAGGGAGTAGATCCTCAAGCTCATCTTCTTGTATCTGTTTCTAGACTGCAGTTTTCAGTTTCTTATTTAGGAATAACTGGTTAAACAGCCTTCCCTTACCCTTCTCAGGTACAATGGCATACATCATTCTCTGCAAGAAATTCTTGCAGAAGCCTCCAAAGCATATGTTGTGTTCACCAAGAGATTTCTTATTAATACTATAAAGACCACAATATTACAGCCTTTCTAGAGATAAACACTATCTGTGACTAGCCAAGTAACCAAAGAGCATTTGCTGAGGTGACTAGCCCACAGGGAGTGAATTTTACTCTAGGTGGGATACAGATGCCAGAAGAGTGGAAGGAAAGTAAAAGGAAGATGACAGAGGAGCTCCCACCAGGCATAAACATGGAGAAAGTGGAAAATCTCTCACCCCTAGAAGTCTCCCTCCATTCCACAACTCTCCCTTGCTCCTCCCAGCCTTCTCCAACATTTTGCAGGAGCTGCCACTGGTTACCTGCAGAGGTAAGAGGAGGGCAGGGAGCATCTTCAAAAGGAAACGTCTAGTGTAGGGTGAAAGGTGCGTCAAATACTTTGTCCTATGGCTCAAAACAGATCTCACTGCCACATGACATGTATTTGTTAAGGGAAAATATGAACATGGAAATTACATTAGAGTAGTTAATATGATAGCTTGAAAGTCCTGAAAGGTGAAGGCTGAATACATAAAGTTATGTAACTCCCAGTTCGCCAACTACATCCAGCCTTGAAGTAGCATCTCTTAAACGCAAAAGTACCACAGTCCTCATGCCTGGGATGAAGCACCATGATGGTACAGGTACCCTCATGAAGTAATTTCTATCTCTTGACTTTCAAGATCCAATGCCCCCCTCAGAGTATCTGAGGCTTCCCCCAAGGTTGCCCACAGGGATTTTGGAGTGTATTCTGAAGAACTCTAACTAGAATGGCTTTATGTATTTGTTGGAGGAGAGGAGGAGTCAACAATGACTTTATTATGAGTTATTTTGTGTTGCAGTTGCATTTCTGTCTTCTTGCTTTTCCTTCACTCCATATATAGCCAACTAAAAAACCTTGAGGTTGTGATTTTCTTATGGATTCCAGGTTGTCAGAGTTGCTAACACCTGCATCAAAACCCTAGCACACAGGGTTTGGTATTTCAGCACTTCACTTTCAGGAACACAGAGATATTTCCACAGCAAGATGACCAAAACTTTAGGCAAAAGGAAGTTATTTATTATTAGTGCTTAGCAAAGAGTTTAACTTTCAGGCTGATGGTTGAAAAGTTCTTATGTTCTTTGGCTTTAATCAGGAGCTTCCACTGAAGTATCTGATTTTTTAAGCTTTGTATAGAGCCTCTAAGAAACCTTAGCTTCTCTGTAAACTCTTCATCATGCTTGCAGCTTGCTTCACGAGAGATAATTGCTTGAGACTCATGGGGTTTACTTCTAGTGCACTTCACTGCAATTAAAAGTTATGTGACTATTGCTAAATTTAGCAGGAAGCAGGCAGGTATAGTTTTACCCTTTAGAGCAGTGGTTCCTGAACATTTCCACAGACTACAAAGGAGGAACTTTCCACAGACTACTCACTTCCTTAATAAGAAAACTGGGATCCAGGCTCTGTATGGAAATGCAAATCCTTGCCACTATTTATACTGAGATCACTCTGAATTCTAACCTGGTTTCACACCAAGTGTGAGATGGCAAAGATTGGACTTTTATACAGAGAAAGAAATAGTGCTCATCCTTTTTCACCACAGAAAATAGAAAATAGGTAGAAGGAACAACAGCTGGCAAAAGGACAGAGATCATATCCCAGACATAACCCCAATGTACGTAAAAAATAGCCTGAACACATTAAAATTAACAGTGGAAGAAAAAGCGTTCCTCAAAACTTACTGCATTGTTACTATGTTGGTTTTCTGTTCTCCTTTAAGGATGATAAACCATCAAGCACAGACCAATCCATCATCTGTAGAGGGGTTTTGAAACCTTTCTGCTGTGTGTCAATTGCTAAATACTCACTTACCTTGCACTTAAACCAGTTTTTTAGGGACCGATTGCCTACTGCACCTGTCTTTGGCTTATTAATTAATTCTGTGTAAACATGCAAAGAGATGTAATTATATTAGGCACCCTACAAAAAAAAATTAAAAAAGCTAATGTAGAGAACGAAAACTTCTGAAGAAAAGGATTTTGGGTTCATAGGCTACATTAGCTGCGAAGAGCAATGTAATGAAAATTGCTTCCCAAATGAAAAATTCACTGTTACAATTTACTGTAATAAAGATAGATACATGAACAACAGCAAATAAAGCCCTTGTATTAATCATAGGTTCCTGAGTAGGTTTTTTGTGCAATATTCTGTTTTTAAGAGCAGTAAAATCTGATGAGCCCTGCACTTCAGTGGCAAGAATATGACTTTGGTAAGAAGGATTATTGAAGGTTTGAATCTGTAATAATTTTAAATAATGACAAAAAGAAACTATGAAAATATATTAAAAAGCCTCACATAAGCAAGCAAAACAGTACAAGATTTCCTCTGCTGACTACAGGTAGTCAATAGTTATACCACGCAGCACCTAAACTCACAGAGAGAGATGTTACAGCAATACCAGTGATAATTACTTTGGGGGATGGACTTCAATGCATATTGGGCTCCAGTTTTTGTGCACTGGAGCTGACTTGAGATTCCTAGATAACACTATACTCTGGGTTTAAGCTAGTTTTAAAGCCTGGTTTTAAAATAGTCTTTCCTCCTTATATTATCACCTTTTTAAGCAAGATTGATCTGATTCTAAAATTGGAGCAATTATTCTCTCGTCCTGATGGTGACATGTTCTCCTTTCTTAGCGTTGCTGCCTTCTCTTCTAGCAACCCCAGGAATGCCCTTTCAACTACCACCAGGCTCAACACCTCCTGGGGCTCTCTTTAGAGGCAGACTCACTTCAAGCCCTTCATGATCCTCTCTTTGAAGTTGCCTCAGGCTGATGCTATGCTTCTCCCAAGCCTTTACAGGCCTAACAGACATTGTTGATAAAACCAAAATGTTTAAAAGATCTTTCATAGATGTCAAGACCTGAATTTAACTTTCCAGGTTAATATTAATCCTTCAATTATATGCCAATTTGCAAGAGGTTATTGACTTGCAGGATTAAAGACAGATGTGCCCCACAACCAACCCAGGCAAGCTTTAGACTCTAAACATGTATTCAGCAACAAAGACCAATGGATAAGAACAAATCAGCAAAAGTTTTGCTGCACTTTAGTGACTTTCCCTGGAGCAGAGTAGCTGTAAGCTTCACTAACTGAATTAAATACCCAGTTAGAGGAAATAAAATGCCAAAAGGTGTGATCCATAGATTTTCTCACAATTTTTTTTTTGTACAAGCACACCATCGCAGCACTGGGCAGAAAATGATCCTTTCCTCCAGCTCATATATAATGGAGGTGGAAAGCAGTCCAAAGAGTAAACCCAATACGTTGAAGACCATACCACAAGCCAGTAGCTGAACCTAAAATAGAATTCAGAGACAAATTTGGCTCTGGTGGATGAAGAGTCACTGCCTGTAATGAAGTCACAGCTCATGCTATTAGTGGTTTAGTTCACCCATAGGATCATCACTTGCTTGTATCTTATGTTGGCACTGGAGCATAAGGACTACTAAAGCAGGTGATGATCAAAAGCAAAAATAAAACTTCCTGCTGTCTTTCCATCAACATAACTAAAGCACCAATTAGAAACAAAACAAATCAAAACATACAAACAAACAAACAAAAAAAAAAGAAAATATGTAGTCTGCAGTATCTCAGTGAGAAAATCATTTAAGAGACAGGCACTGTAAATTTACCACTTCTGCCTTTCATCCTCCAGTTCAACTTCGTAAGAGTCTATGGTCACACTTCTGCCATTTCTAGAAATACTACAGTGAAGTGTCCAGATGACCCTGGGGCTGGACTGCTTTATGTCTAAGAAAAGCATTAGATAAATTCTTGTTACGAAGGGTATTGAAGGAATCCGGGCAGGAAGGAACAGAGAGAGGAATACACTTGTATAGTACAGAGAGACAAACAGATACGTTACTGATGAACTAGAGAAGAATGCATCTGGAGGACCACGCATCTTGATAATGAAGTCTTCAATTTCAGGAATGCTCATGCATTTTGACTTAAATTCTGACAGTTGCAAGAATTACCAAAATCTAATTTCTCATTAGATTTTGAGTTTTTACATGGTTTTCCAATACTAAGCCCTGGGGAATGCTACTTGTGTCTGGCCACAAATTGGATTTAACTCCATTCACCACAATTCTTTGGGCTCAGCCTTCCTGCCAGCTTTTTACTCATTGAAGAGTACAACCACCCAAGCTATGGGAAACCAGTTTCTCTGGGAGAATTCTGTGGGATATGGTGTCAAAGACTTTACTAAAGTCCATGTAGGCAACACCCACAGCCTTTCTCTCACCCACTAAGCAGGTCTTGTCTTAGGACATCAGGTTAATCAAGTAGGACCTGCCTTTCATGAGCCCATGCTGACTGGGCCTGATTGTCTAGTTGTCCTGTATGTGCCATGTGATGATACTCAAGATGATCTGCTTCATATAATTCCATGACACCAAGGTCAGTCTGACAGGCCTGTAGTTCCCTGGATTCTCTTTCTGGCCCTTCTGTAGATAGGCATCACATTTGCCAACCACCAGTCAAACAGGACCTCCCCGGTTAGCCAGGACTGCTGATGAAAAATCAAAAGTGGCTTGGTGAGCACTTCTGTCAGCTCAGTACCCTTGGGTGAATCCCATCCAGCCCCATAGACTTGGGTGTGTCTAAGTGGTGTAGCAGGTCACTAACCATTTCCCCTTGGATTATGAGGGCTTCCTCTGCTCCCTGTCCCTGTATTCTGGCTCAGGGGTCTGGATACTCAGCGAGCAACTGCTCTTACTAGCAAAGACTGAGGCAAAGAAGGCATTAAGTACCTCGGCCTTTTCCTCATCCTTGGTCGCTATGTTTCCCTCCACATCCAATAAAGGATGGAGATTCTTCTTAGCCCTCCTTTTGTTACTAATGGATTTATAGAAACATTTTTTGTTGTCTTTTATGGCAGTAGCCAGGTTCAGCCCAGGTTCAGTTCTAGCTGTTCTACTTTTCTCACTGCCTAATCTCACAACATCCTTGTAGTCCTCCTGAGCAAGTAGCTGTTTGCTCCTGCTTTTCCGTTCCTCTAGCAGTATCTTCACATCAGCTTCATTTAATTTCTGTCACCCCCTGACCACTTCTTCCAACCTCTCATCCTCACTTTGTCTTTAATTTCCAGTTCTTCCCTCCAAAACTTTCTGCTTTGTAGCCAACCTGTCAATCGTTACTATCGCAGCCTTTTCTCTGCCTATATATTTTTCTGTCCACTTAAAAATGCTGTTTACAAAGCAGTGTTTCCACAGAGTTTCAATACACTGAGGCCCTGTTCCTGGATGGCTTCTATGGTATCAGTACTAATAACCAATAATATATTGTAAATCTACTATCTTTACTGCAACAGTAAGAAATCCTTACAATATTATGGAAATGTAGGATTCCTTTCTGGTGACTTATTTTTTATATTTCTCAGCCATTTTGTTTTGCTGGAAATTACGTGAGAAATTTTTAAGCTAAGCTCTAAACACTGAAATTTAGGCTCATAAATCTTGTATCATTTTGGAACAATACTCTGTAAGTGCACCAGTAGGTTGAATTTCACACCCCGTCCTGACAGCTCTGTCCAAAGACAGGATGCCAGCAGATGGCAGATTGATCATTGCACTGGACAATTCCCCTGTGAAAGTTCTTAAGTGAATGATAAAAAAAGGAAAAATATTGTAGCTTTTGTCCTTACAGTAAATCATAATGAATAATACTATATTAAAGAAGAAAAGATAGGGTGTTAATATCCTCAGTGGGTTTTTAGCAGCTAATGTAATAACACACTGACGCTGATGCAATGCAATGAAACAAAATAAAAGAGATTGTGTTAATTTTTTACAAAATAGTGTATTTACTTGAGACATGAGCTTCAGGGGTGCAGCCTGCCCACCATCCATATCTCTGGCTCCTCGCTCACCACCCTGTATTGCGATTCACAACCTCCCAACTGTGTTGCCAGACCTGTCCTCAGACTCATGCTGTCAGCCAGAGTGAAAGTAACCAAGTCCAGGAACTGCTCCCACTGGCTTCACCTTAGATGCCAGAAAATCCTGGAGCACTCTCAGAAGTGTGTTGAATGCCTTCATCTGTACTGAACTGGAAGATGAGGGAAGATCTGTCAGGTTATGCTCTTCTTGTCTACTTTCAGCGAGAACCTAAAGTGCCATTACAAGGTTTGAATAAAGACTATGTGAATTTAGCCTATATTTAACTCATGATAATGACAGCTGGTGCATTCTGTAACTGTGCACTCTGCCTATGGGGTGCTTTCCTTTCTATCTTTAGATGCTTACAGCCTCTGTGTGTACAGCACAAGCCAAAAGAATGGGGCTTATTCTGCTGTTTATCATAGAAACAGTCTCGGGTCATTCATTAAATCCCTCACATACGTATAAGAAGACTACTCTTATGTGTTACGTCACCTTGGAATCCATGTTTCCTTTCTGTAGCGTTTGGAAAGATTTGCCAGGTGAAATTTTTTTATAAGAATTGCCAACTTTTTAATTACATTTTTAGTGTTTACATGGTTTTCTCAGGTGGGGTGGGAGAACCGATTGACCACTGAATCCAGATATTGAATGCTTGTGACCAGTGCATATAGTGAATCTAGTGACCCTATATATATCCATTTTCTCTGGAATCACACTTGTGTGTATGTGAGAACAGACTAGCAGCCAGCTTCTGCCCCAGATTACTGAAGATGGGATATATAAGAATAATCAGGAGCTGAGAAGGTAGAGCTAGCATGGAGGATGCTTTTGTTTATGTCTGACCTGGTTGATGTTTATTTACTTGTACCAAACATGATTATTCCAGTAGGACAGATGGCACAGACTAACCAATGTGTGGTGTTTGGAATATCTCCTCGTAACACAGGCAGCGTCATTTGGCCAGTGCTTCCCTTTCTAAAATGGTACATGAAAAGTTCCTGTTTTTACCCAGCACTGTTTTGCAATTAAATACTTCCAGCCCTACCTAGTCACAAGTGAATAGCTGTTTCCCTGGTTATTACGTACTGAAATAGTGACAACATTTTGGATTACAAGATGAGTAGTGGCATGTGTCCAGCTCCTCTGCTGAAATATTCTGTCAATACTGTGGGGGTTGTGTGCACTTGATAAGAGCAGTTCTCTTTCCCCTTTATAGAGTTCAAATTGTTCTTAAAATGCCCACAGAGTGCGTGGGCTGATCACTGCAATAGCTAAATAAGGCATTCTTAGGCTGTAATTTGTGCTGCTAATTAACATCGGTTTGGTGGGGCTCCACACAGGTCACATCAGAGGCAGCAGAAGTTCACTAGCACAACTCCTCTGGGAGAAATCCTCCTTTCATCTTTTCAGCTATGCAGGGGGATGCCAGGGGCAAGCTGTCCCTTGTGTGCCAAGGGCTCCATGTTCACAGTTACGCTGTTGGATGGAGCAAAAGACCTGCTAAGGAAATATGTTGGGTGAAAAGAGTACTATGCCAACAGAGAAACCTTCCTCTCCTTGCCAACGGCCTCTTGCCTAGATTCAGAAATGATCCCAACCACAATGCAAGATCAAGTTGGTTTCAAATCCCATCCACCTGCACAGATGATGAGAAAGTTGCAAGGTTTTCAGGAACTCTTGTCAACGTAACATCCCTAAGGGCAAACAGAGGCAACTGGAGACAGACAAGACACAAGCAGAGTGTTGAGGCATAAGCACATGGAAATTTGACATATTATAGTGTCCAGGACACATGCAACGTTTCTTTGCATTTCTTTCCCCAAGACTAGAAGCTCAAATTGCCCTTGAGGTCCCACTGGGAAGCAAATCACAGAACTGCAGAATCACAGAATTGTTACAATTGGAAAGGACCTCTGAAATCACCAAGTCCAACCACACACAAAAATACAGCCCACTCCATACAATCTCAGTCACAGAGCACGCCCTGAAGTACCACATCTACATATTTCTTAAATACCTTCAGGGATGGTGACTCAACCACCTCCCTGGGCAGGCTGTTCCAGTGCCTGACCACTCTTTCAGTGCAGTAATTCTTCCTAATATCCAATCTAAACCTCCCCTGCTGCAACTTCAGACCATTTCCTCTGGTCCTGTCATTATTCACTTGGGAGAAGAGACCAACACCCACCTCCCTGCAACCTCCTTTCAGGTAGTTGTAGAGGGCAATGAGGTCTTTCCTCAGCCTTCTCTTCTCCAAACTAAACATGCCCAAACAGTACAGGTAACTAGTGAATGCCATCTTGCACACTCACCTGCAAGGGCTATGGCAGCATATCTTTCTGGAAATTCAATTTGTTATATCACTAGATTATTGATACACACTCAGTGATCCCTCAGCTAGATTCTCCTAATTCTTATGTCCCCTCTTGGAAGGTTATAGAAGGTTATTTTAAAACCACAAATATGTTAAATTTTAGTTCATTCAGAGACAGTTATAAAGTAAGAAATAAGAGTTACATATTGAACTAAATTTCGATCACTGCTCAGAATTATATCAAAAATTGTTACTCCACTTCTGGATTCAACTGATTAGGTCCAAGCACTTATGTAAACACAATGGGATAATAAATTACATAATTACAAAAAATATGATGATTATTATATGCTGCGTTAGATAACAATACAAAGTATATATGACTTATACAATATTAATGATCATTTATATGACAAATGTTATGTAAAAACCATAAGAAGTGAAACAACTGATATGAAGACTAGTTACTAAGATGCATGTAAATGGTAAACTATATCAGGAATATTTCAAATAGCTGAACCACACTACCAGGAATATTGAAGGAAATTATATGTGACTCCATCCACCAAATCACAACAGAATGTGATTAATGATATAATGAAGATATAATGGATTAATTAGAATCAAAATAAAAGGAATAAATATACATCTTTGCTAAACACAGAATCACAAATCTCTACATTACTTCAGAAGCTGACAAAATGCCAAGGAGGACAAGAACTAGTTTAGATAGTTATAAGCAATAAGCACCTGCACTAACTCAGGAAAAGGAAAGAGTACTCTGAATACCAAAAGAACTCCTATTATGTGCCAAAGGACTATATTCAGTAGGAAACATTAGTATGACCATTCATCTGTGAATTTTAAAATACTTCAAGTAGGGCATGTATTGTTTTACTCATAAACTATCATACTGACAGATAAATGGTCCTGTCCAAGTCACCCAGAAAGCCAACACTAGAGCTGACAATTAATCAAGAATTTTCTGACTCTCGACTGATATCATGACTTCAAGATTGCAGTTTTTCTTGGGCAGAAGTAGGCTGGAAGGTTCAGAGACTCCTTTGAAGTAAAGCAGGTATAATAAGAAGCTAGGTAAAAAAGAAACTAGGGGTCTTACCTACTTCTGGTTTTGCAAGTCCAACCTGAGTCACCCTTCTATAACCTTACTTGCATTTCACAAAAATGTGGGTCATGAAGGAAAGGCTGTGGATGTTATTCACCTGGATTTTAGCAAGGCCTTTGATACAGTGTCCCACAGTATCCTTATGGAGAAACTGGCTGCCCATGGCTTAGATGGGAATACTCTGCACTGGGTTAAAAGCTGGCTGGAGGGCCGGGCCCAGAGGGTGGTAGTGAATGGTGTGAAGTCCAGTTGGTGACCAGTCACGAGTGGTGTCCCACAGGGCTCGGTACTGGGTCCGGTTCTCTTTAACATCTTCATTAATGATCTGGACGAGGGGATCGAATGTACCCTCAGCACATTTGCAGACGACACCAAATTGGGTGGGAGTGTTGATCTGCTGGAGGGTAGAGAGGCTTTGCAGAGGGATCTGGACAGACTGGATCAATGGGCTGAGACCAACGGAATGAGGTTCAATAAGGACAAGTGCCAGGTCCTGTACTTGGGTCACAACAACCCCAGGCAGCGCTACAGGCTTGGGGAAGAATGGCTGGAGAGCTGCCTGGCAGAAAAGGACTTAGGGGTGTTGGTCGACTGTCGGCTGAACGTGAGCCAGCAGTGTGCCCAGGTAGCCAAGAAGGCCAACAGCATCCTGGCCTGTATCAAGAACAGTGTGGTGAGTAGGACCCGAGAGGTGATCGTCCCCCTGTACTCGGCACTGGTGAGACCCCACCTCGAGTACTGTGTCCAGTTTTGGGCCCCCTACCACAAGAAAGACATTGAGGTGCTGGAGCAGGTCCAGAGAAGGGCAACAAAGCTGGTGAGGGGTCTGGAGCACAAGTCTTATGAGGAGAGGCTGAGGGAGCTGGGGTTGTTCAGTCTGAGGAAGAGGAGACTGAGGGGAGACCTTATTGCTCTCTACAACTACCTGAAAGGAGGCTGTAGAGAGGCGGGGGTTGGTCTCTTCTCCCAAGTGGCAGATGATAGGACAAGGGGTAATGGCTTCAAGTTACGCCAGGGGAAGTTCAGGTTAGATATTAGGAAATATTTCTTTACTGAAAGGGTTGTCAAGTATTGGAATAGGCTGCCCAGGGAGGTGGTTGAGGCACCATCCCTGGAGGTATTCAAGAGAGGAGTTGACATGGTGCTTGGGGATATGGATTAGTGTTGGATGTTTTTTGTGTGGTGTGTTGGGTTTGCTAGTGTTGTGTTGTGTGGTGGTTTGTGGGGCTTTTTTGTTGTTGTTTTTTGGTGGTTTTTTTTTTGTGTGTGTGTGTAGTTGTTTTTTGTTTGTGTGTGTGTTTTTTTTTGTTTTGTTTTGTTTTGTTTTGTTTTGTTTTGTTTTTTAATTCCCCCCCCATTGGTTGGACTAGATGATCTCAAAAGGTCCCTTCCAACCTAGGTGATTCTGTGATTCTGTGATTCTGTGATTTTCAAGTGCTCTCCAGTCAGGCATGCACATGCTTACTCATCCATAATCACTGGTCACCTTCTTCCACATTTAGCCTGAGATACTCCTTATAGCTGGTCTGGGACACTTCACAGGAATTTAATCAAAAGGGAAATGGTTCATACTCCAGTCTAATACTCAATTACTTCCTTTTGAAAACAGTCACAAGTAATTCGCTCTCATCTGTGGGAATGTTCTAGAAATAGATCCAACCACTTTGGATAGCTGCTCATCCACTCAGTCCCTAGAAAGGCTTACCTCCAGTTACGCCGCCTCCAAGGGAAGCATCACACAGCTCACTTGTAGAAGTTCTGCTTCAAAGACAGAATCCCTGAAGTGAACCATGGGCAAATTAGCAAAACAGCACTTGCCAGGTCTGCAGCACTGCTTGCAAAAGAATTGTTTACAGTGATACATTCAAAAATAGAGGCTACTGCCAATGTGAAGGGAAACTACGAATCATCGGGATAGTATGAGAAAGCCTACATAGAAATCTAGTGTAGGATGTATCCGCAGGAGGTAGGGCAAGTAAATATCATGAAGACAATTCCAGTAGTGGCATTATGTCAGTTTTTGCAGTTGCAGATCTACTCCAAGGCATCTTTCCTCTTGCAGTGAAGACGTACCACTCAGACATCTCTCTTCCCAAGTTCACATTCATTCCGATAACCCTGCTTCCCAAGTCTTTTACGCTTTATTACTAGTACAATCAGGACATACTCTGCATCCCTGCTCCTCCAGAGGAAGGATTGTTTTCAGTGAATAGATGTCCAAAGCAACCTGTGGGGTTTTGAAGGTGTTTAGAACCAGTCCTTGTAAGGAACCTAGCTTCGGAGATAAATCCCCCAGAAATAGCCCCAAGAAGGAAATTCAGAGCCTGATCTATAACTCTTATATCACCATCTAGAAAAGCCTGTTTCTCTCCACAGAAGCCCCTAAGAACATTAAGCCTCATCTCAGCTAGACACGTAAATATTTCGCGGTGCTCAATGCGTAAAAAGGACTGCAGCTAAAAGAAACAGAATTGAAAGCAAGTCATACAACACAAGCAAGAAACTGACAGTGAACTTACTCTGAAAACTTTTTCCACCCTTGCGATACTCTTCCCAAAGATAGTTCCGAGTTGGTCTCCAATCCCAGCCAGCAAGAAGCCAAATAGTGGAATCCCAAAGATGGCATACAAGATGCAGAAAATCTTGCCTCCAACAGTGCTTGGTGCCATGTTCCCATACCCTGAGGAGAAAAACAATTGTCAGACTTTCAGAACAGGGCTGTTGAGGAAAACTAATGGGTTTAAAGACCTGCTCTTCCCGCAGGCATACCTTTGTTCCACATGGAATTCCTATTTACAGAGTTTCCATGACATGATGTTATTTCCCAGGTGAGCTACCCACTGTGATTCAGTTCTTCTTGTAGCCTCAGCTACTCGTGTTTTCTAGATTCCGGTCCTATCTAAAGTTGTGTTTGATTAATTAATACAGAATGATTTATCATGGCACAAAAATCCTCCCGTGCTGGCCTGGTGCCCGAGTGCTGCTGCTTCTCTTGGAATCATTGCCAATGATTCTGATGATGGAGTGTGATTCACCTGACAAGGCTCATTTTCAGTGGTTACCTGACAATTTTCTCAGCCTCTCATCAGGCTGACTAGTTACACCATGGCCTCCAACTGTACCCACACTACACAAATCTGCCCTTGAGTTCTTTATTCAGCTCCTCTTTCAATTTGACAATAAAAAGCCTAACATTTGCATTTCATGAGGGCTTTGTGGCAGTAATATTTGCACTTTATTATTTAAGATGAGGTGTCCTTACTGAAATGTTACAGAGACTCATATTCTGACTATACATAATTATTTGAATATTAAAAATTAAACAATCACAAATCACTGATGAAATAAAGTGGAAACACAGCGCATCCAGAGAGCTACAGGTCTAAGGAAGTGTCTGTTTCACCTGCAACAATTCCTCCTGGTCCTTGGGAATTAAGGCTGGGCTCCTAGGTCCTAATCATGTTAGCTTTCCGATACAGGGACTGGATACCTCTCTGTCATGACATGATGAAAAGACTGTGCTTACACACAATGCGCCCCCCCCAAAACAACCCACAGTCCTTTTCATGGCTGCATCCATGATTCCAGATTTCTCCTAAAAGTCCAAGAAAATCCAGGGTCTATAGGCCAGTGGACTGAGGTTGACCAAGTAGTCTGCTGAATGTCTGCCTAAGAGGAGTGCTCACAGGGCTCTGGTGAATAAAATAAAATAACTTTCATGCCTGGACAAAATATGTAGACTTTATCCAGCCCATAAACATTTCATTCATGGAGAATTTAACGCAAATATGGGCAAAAATCCAAGCTCTTTTCAATAAGTTATTTAAATAGCAGATGTCAATGAATATGCCTACATAAACTATGCCTAGATAGTAGCATTTATTTTAATGAGTAATTTAAAAGCTTGTCATTTGGGTCTATCGAGTAAACAAATATTAAGGGAGGGTTTTCTTATATTTGATTTAGAAATGTTTTCTTTCTCGCCACACTCTGGTTTTATGCTATGGTTAAAAATACATGGTAATGTAGCTTAGTGTATAGAGGAGCACAGGGAGGAGCACACTTGGTACAACCACTCTTTCACCCTGACACTGACAACAAAGTGAACGCAGAGCCAAAGGCACAGACCCCGCTGTTTGAGATGATCGCCAAAGCAAGTCTTCAACTGCCAAAGGCTTGGTGTTTTATTGTTGTTGCATAAAGATCTTGCAGAATTCATCCTTCAGACCACACTTTAATGAAGGGTTATGTGATTGTCAGATTATCTGTCTATACAGCCACAGGCGTGTGTGTCTCAGTTGTAATATGGAGAAATAAACTATCCAAAATTTAAATCAATGAGAATATTCCAAGGCAATGCAAATAAGAAGCAACAATTTGCAAGTGATTTCCAAATAATCAGATCTCTTGACCTCGAACCATGAAATTAAGCTTTAAACTATAAAACCACTGTATAACTGTCAGCAGGTTAGCTTTATCATCAATGTTATCAGTTTATCATTTTTTTTCCTTCAGACCATCTTCTGAAATCCCAGGTGTTTTAACAATCTAAACCTTACCATATCTAAGGTCAGCATTCAGAGATCAAGAGACTAAATACATTGGACACAATGTATAGTGGGGACAGATGATAAGGGCCTGAATAATGAACTTACTAAAATTAGCGGTTCAAGAAAAGCAAAGAGTAGTTCAATATACCCTTCATCTAATATAGAGAAATGTGTCAGTATTTCCAAGCCATGAATTCTGGAATGAAAAAAAATATGTGTTTTTTTTTTACACAACGTACAATTTGTCGAAGTCCTTCCAATTAACAGTATGAAAGCAAGGAAGGATTTTTAAAAGGATGTGATACTTACGTGAATACTTTTCCAGCTACAAGGAGTAGGGTATGAGAAGAATTACTTATATAAAATTTCAGAGCATAAGCCAAAATTAATTAATGTACTGGTATTGGGACCAGTGCTGTTTAACATCTTTGTGGAGGACATGGATGGTGGGTTCGAGTGCACTCTCAGGAAATTTGCCAATGACACCAAGCTGTGTGGAGCAGTTGACACACTAGAGGGAAGGGATGCCATCCAGAGGGATCTGGACAGGCTTGAGAGGTAGTCCCATGCGAACCTCATGAAGTTCAGCCAGGCCACATGCAAAGTCCTGCACCTGGTTAGGGGAAATCCCAAGTACAGTACGGGTTGGGTGGAGAATGGAATGTGAGCTGCCCTGAGGAGAAGGATTTGGCTGAGGAGAAGCTCAACATGAGCTGATGATGTACGCTGGCAGCCCTAAAGGCAAATCACATCCTGGGCTGCATCAAAAGAAGTGTGGCAGAGGGCCACGAAGATGATCAGAGGGTTGGATCACCTCTCCTATGAGGACATGTTGAGGGAGTTGGTGTGGTTCAGCCTGGGCTCCAGGGAGACCAGCTCTCTAAGGTCTCTGACCTCCAGGGAGACCATAGAGAAGTCTTCCAGTACTTAAAGAGGGCCTACAGGAGAGACAGGGAGTGGCTTTTTTCAGGGAGTGTAGTGATAGAACGAGTTTTCAACTGAAAGAGGGGAAATCTAGATTAGATATTGGGAAGAAATTCTTTACTGTCAGGGTGGTGAGGCACTGGAACAGGCTGCTTGGCAAAGTTGTGGATGCCCCTTCCCTGGAAGTGTTCAAGGCCAGGTCAGCTGGGGCTTTGAGAAATTTGGTTTAATGGGAGGTGTCCCTTCCCATGGCAGGGGATTTGAACAAGATGATCTTTAAGGCCCCTTTCAGTCACTATATGTTTCTATAAATAATAAACATACCTATTGTCGTGATGACTGTTCCAGCAAAGAAAAAGGCACTTCCGAGGTCCCAATGACTGCTGTTGTTAGATGAATTTCCTATGGGACTGACTCCTGCATTATCAGCATCCACAGCATGCTGCAAAGAAAAAGACAACACATCAGCCTTATGCATGCCCCACCAAATCCTATGCGCGTCAGTATAGGCTCCAAAGGAAAATTTGTAGGACCGTGGGAACAGCTTATATTTGATTTTTTTAATACCTGCTCAAAGTATAGTAGCATCCTTTGTAATCAACAGCTGAATGTATGCCTGAACTAAATAGCCATTCAGGTGGAAGAAAGATGCAATTCATAGACAAACGACAAAAGATACAAAGCAACTGAGGAGCAGAGGATGGACAACACAAAGCGATACATAAATATTGTTCTTGTAGCAGTAACCGCCAAAGGGAAAATTTCCCAGTGGGAACAGCTGATGTCAGAAGCAGCAAGAAGGGTGGTAAATACAAATAATGTTCATGAAGTCAACTGAAGCTAGTAAGCCAAGGATTTTAATTCCCAGACAATTAATAATTGATTAACTTATTTATTTTTTATGCTAACTAAAGAAAAAATAGGATATATATATCCCAATTTAAACGAGCAAAGAGGATGGCTATGGAAACATCATGAAACAACTTTGTGATCAGCTAGGACATGCCAGTTGCCACACTGGACATGATCACACACCCACAAACCCAGCCTGGTACAGAGACTCCCAGCTTGAATGAACTAAACCCAGAATGGAAGCTGAGGTAGCTACACTGCTTCCAGGCCACTGTCCTGTGTCTCACACAGCACTGAATAAAACCAGGCAGCCACGGGAATTTCAAAAAATGCACCATATTGTATCACAGGGACATACAAGTTAGCCTTTCACTGCAGCTTCACAGAGAGGTGGGCTCATGCAAATCTCAACAAGTTCAACCAAACCAAGTGCAGGGTCCTGCACCTGGGACATGGCAATCTCAAGCTCAAACACAGGCTAGGTGGAGAATGGCTGGAAAGCAGGCTCCTCCTCAGAAGGACTTGGGAGTGATGGATGAGCAGCTCAACATGAGCTGGCAGTACATACAGGCAGCCCAGAAAGCCAACCATATCCTGGGCTGCATCGAAAGAAGAGTGACCAGCAGGTCACAGGAGGTGATTCTCCCCCTCTACTCTGCGCTTGTGAGACCCCACCTGGAGTCCTGTGTCCAGTTCTGGAGTCCTCAGCACAGGAAGGACAAGGACCTGTTGGAACAGGTCGAGCAGAAGGCCACAAAGATGATCAGAGGGATGGAGCACCTCTCCCATGAAGACAGGTTGACAGAGTTGGGCTTGTTCAGCCTGGAGAAGAGAAGGCTCCAGGGAGACCTTATAGCAGCCTTCCAGTGTCTGAAGCCAGCTCCAGGAGAGCTGGAGAGGGACTCTTTGTCAGGCAGTGAAGTGATAGGATGAGGGGTTTTAAATTGGAAGAGGGGAGATTTAGATTAGATACCAGAAAGAAATTCATTCCTGTGAGGGTGGTGAGGCACTGGAACAGGTTGCCCAGAGAAGTTGTGGATGCCCCATCCCTTGGAGTGTTCAAGGCCAGGCTGGATGGGGCTTGGAGCAACCTAGTCTGGTGGGAGGTGTCCCTGCCCTTGACAGGCATCTTGGAGCTCAGTGATCTTTCTCTTGATTTTCTCTATAACCTTATATTTTCTTCTGCTTTTAGCACTGGCTTTTAAATACATCCATTTAACACCTCTTATATCCCTCTATTTAATGATATCTTTTTCTCCTCATTTACCTCTTCCCTCTGATGGCTCATTTATCACATTTTTTTCTATTCTTCCCCTTGCATTTTGCACTTTTCCTCACCCATTTCATGCCTGTATTTTCAACTGACGTAATCATCACAAATATTTCTCTATGGCATTTTTTCCCTCAGGCTAATTTTAGCTCATCTGCTCCCCAGTTGTTAGTTATTCATCGCATTGCCCCCTCAAAAAAATGGAAAGGAGTGGGAGAAGAAGCACACGGGCAGGGATATAGGTCAAGTATATCTAAAGAGACATCAGTACAGGACAGCCTTTTTTTTTTAATGGCAGAGCTGCAACAAGCCAGGCTCAGCTGATTGTGAAATTACAGCCTAAGCAGCTCTAGACTGGACCGGTTGCATTTCACATGGGCAGAAAGCCAGGGTTCCTCAGCACGTGCCCAGATCTCAAGAAACAGGGATATAGAGAAAGGAAGTGCTTAAGACCAAACCCTTTGAAAGGGCTTCTGTATCAGTTGCTGGCGTATTGCAGGTGGTGTGAAAGCCCAGATCATTTGTTTGTTTACTCAGAAGGTCATAAATCAGCGTAACAGACAGGTTGCCTGTTTAAATAGGCCATGACACACTGTCAGCTACCCCAGCACGTTACTCCTGCCAAGGAATGCTGCTTGCCTTCCCCACGAGTGTGTGAATGTCAGCAAGCTAATTACACCACTTTAATCACATTTGAGTTTAGACAGTTTAGCAAGTCTAGCAGGGCCAAGAAGCAAACCCTGAAGTAAAGGAGCATCCTGTTGCCTAACGTAGCTTTGAGCTTCTCAGGCTCCCTTCTCATCCAGTACAAATTCATTTTTTCTTTAAAGCTTGACTTATTCATTTATAAATAACCAACTATCTCAATGCTATCTCCTAATACATAGTCTTTTGCATATAGTGATGGAGGTTAGAAAGTGAGCAGAAAGAGGACAGTAGCCCTCCGGTTAGCAGCACTTAAACGTGCAATTTTAGGTCATGCAATGAGTAAAGGATGCCTTACTACCACCACCACGAGTCTGCCTATGCAACAGTATCCTGAAGACTGACATAAAACTCAAACAAGGACACTATCACTGGTAAGACTCTCCCAGTTCACACAGATTGTGAAATTTTTCAACAGTTTCCCCTCTGTGAAACTTTAGACAGGCTTTGCAGCATGACCCGAAGAACTGCATCCTCGGGTTGTATTTTGCAGTAGGGAAAGAACAAATTTTCTAACTGCTCTGTTGGCAAACCTTCCACATTTAAGACCTTTCAAACTAGCAGTTTCAAGTATTTTTATAGCTGAAGTATAGCAAAAAGTAACAGGTCATTGGTTTGGTTACAGTCCCTTCTGTAACCAAAAACTCATGGTCCGGTGAATCTGCATAGCACTGAAGGCAATTTTTGTTCAGGTATAACCAAAAGTAATAAGCTTTGAAGGCAAACCCCACAGAAAAATCCCCGTATACATAGTGATGCTGTGATGACTGAATCCCATATTCCCAAAGAGAGTGCAGTCCAGACTCCATCTCAATCTGGAACAGGCTTTATGAGTTCCACCCGTTGATATTCAGGCAGCAATATTTAAAGGCTATGAGGCATGGGCTCACCCTGGGCTGCCCAGTTGTTATCATATAGAACTCAAAATCAAAAGAAAGGTGCAATAAACACCAACTTGTCTCACCAGGTCTTAAGAGTTCGTGACGCCCCAACGTAAGATCAAAACAGTATCTCTTCTCTATGAATGAAATCAATTATATTCTCCTTAAACCAAACAGAACTACTGGAGTTCTACCACTTCAGTCCCTACTCCAGTGATGCTGAACAAGTGTCAGGCTCCAGCTGCCTGCAGCCCTGCCCAGCCCAGCCACAGCTTCCACCGAGCTGGGGCCTGACTTGTGGGCTGATATCCCAGCCCAGCCTTAGCTCATCCCTGTTCCCAAGCCGTCCCCAGCCAGCCATGCTCTGGGGCTGGAAGTGATGGGGTACATAGGTGCCAGCTCCCTGGAGTGCAGGTGGTCCTCACAGAGCCTCGATACTCACACGTCTGATCGTCCTTGGTGAATGAGTACATACATGCCAGGCCCCACTAATGTATTAGATACTTTGATCACTAATTAAGACAATTATATCAGGATGATTCTAGAGCTGTGCCCATAGGCAACAAGACAGCTGGGAGCTAGTGCAGCTGATGAGGAGACGGGAACCAAACCGACTTTCTGCTTTCTCAGGGAAAAAAAGCTTTTATCTGTTTCACTTGTTCATGTTTCTTTAATTTCTCCAGGAAGATCCCAAGCATGAAGAAGGCAAATCTTTTCCAAGGACAAGTATAATATGCATCTTGAGCGCTAAGCTACTCAAAGAATGTACCGTATGTGTAACCAAGGATAAGAATTTGAAAAGAAAATTCTTGTCATGTTTTTTCTAGTTCCATTAATACCTCTCCACAGATCGTGTTAATCCAATAATGATTATCTCCCTATACAATTCTTTTCCAAGCAGATTCCTATCAAGCATACAAAAAGTTGCTTCAATTGCCTTTCATGCTCCAATGTTTCTCTATTACGATTATTAGGATGCTTCTCATTAGCAAGCAGCTTTAAAGACTAATTCTCTAATAACTTTTCTCTATAACCCCTACCTCTCTACTTATTCTCACCACCCCTCAACACAGTGATTAAGGGACGCTCATTAAAAATTCCCTTTTCCACAACAGCATTTTGAAGGACCAAGGCCAGCAATTTTTGTTCAGGTATAATCAAAACCAACAAGCTTTGAAAGCCCATGCCTTAAATATTTCAGCCTATCCCATAAAGGTCTCCAGGCGACAATCAGCCAAATAGCGATCTACCTACGCTTCCAGTGATGTGACTGTCATGCATGCACTATGTCTGAGAGCAGATTCAACAAGGGACAGAGATCTAAGTCCAAAGGGATTAGGTCCCTGCAAACTTCTTAGCTAAGTTCTAGAAGCAACAGAGCTACAGGACGGATGCAGACTTTTGCAGTATCCTAGGCTCAGTCTGTCTCCTATATGACTGGAGTATCTCTGGGCTGAAGTTACAAACTAGAGTGCTTGCACCAACTCAGACAGGACTCAAGAGATCTGAATTCTTTTTTTTTTTCATATACATTTTAGGGGGAATAACGTAAAATAAAGATTGAGGCAGAAGGGAAGTTGAGACATAGAGAGGACAACCTCCAGAGGCACAGACAGAAGGTTCAATAATCAGGTATTTATCATTGTTTTTCTTCACAATTCAAATAGTCTTTTCCTGTCTTCAGCAACAGGCAAGTCTTCCCCACAGTTAACTCAAATAACTTTATTTTTTTCTGCACCACCTAGAGTTTTCTTTTGGCACATGAAAGTCATCCAAGTTCTCTTCATTTTGCAAGGAAACACGCTGAAAAGACAAGCTGGCTTTATAACACTAGTTAGCCAGTCAAGCAACTGAAACTGAACCATCTTCACAGGCTGTTCCCTTTCTTGCTTACCTTCAGGGCAAAAGTAGTTCAGAACACTAATCAAATGTGCCTATCCAAAATATGAACTCTCACTAATGTAATTAGCCAGTAAAGCCTGACTAGCTCATTCCAACTCTGCTTCCTTTCCAGCTTGCAGGCTAACTCTAATGAGTTGCTGTAGTCATTAGTGGACATTGACAATCCAATGTAGTTCCCAGGTGGGTGACTTTTCTTTTTATATTCTATAATCACTCAGACTCCTGAGTTAAACCCTGAAGGAAAAGGAAGAAGAAAGCAGCCAATAACCTAAGTAACTTCTTACAATAGCAAGCCACTCTGTCTTACATTATTGTGCAGGGCTCATTACAAAAGTTTTTACTCATACCCGGTGCACAGGCTATGTAGAAACAGAATATGAATACCCTTATCAGCTCCACAGGAATTACTTTGCCAAAAGATGTTGATGATCTGCCTGCCTGCCTCTCCTAATGACAGAGAACATCTGATCTTTCCGAGAGGCATAACCTCCCCCTTATACACTCTATCTGTGTGTTATTACAAAGGCAAGAAGAGTTCTTTTTGACACCTGTTACTAACAAACCTATGCTATTGCATATAGGAACAAAAAAGAAAAAGTTTTGTAATACCTTAACAGGTGTAACTACCAATGCTCTTTATCTTTTCAACCATACGTCCAGTCACTTGAATTCTGCTGCCTTTCTGCTCTGTGTTCAAATGGGTACAATACAGCTAAACGCACTTGAAGCACCTGACATTTCATTGCTTTTTAACATATTCTACATTTTACTTCCCTCTAACTCTGAAAACTCAAAAGTGTCGAGATAGAGCACAAGATTTTTGTCATCTTTTCTATTCTGGCATTCACCATTGTGCCAAGCTGTAGATCACGTAAGGCATTAAACAATGAACTTGCTTCACTGTAACAAATGTCTTCAGAAGCAGGAACAGGCTTTAACAATCTACAGTGAAGAACTTTGACATCAGGTGACTTTGGACAATACAGCCCACACTGTGAAATACTATCTCAAGAAAAAATTATCCATCATTGTGTTAGTATTAGACAGATATGAACCAAAATCCAAGAGATCAACACAAATTCAAAATACGTTGAATCTCCCTAGTGATTTGCACTGCTTCCATCACTATATTATTTCTGAAGTTTATGAATAAACTTCAGAATCTGGACTTGGTGATTCTCATTTGTACTACCAGTGTTAATATTTGCAATGGGTTATCGGAGATCAAGTTGGAAAGGATGCCACTTCCACACTAAATTTTAACAGCTTCCTCATACAGTGCCATATGTCTTTTTTAAAGGTTTTCAAAATAGGAAAAGGGATAATTTTTCCCATCATTAATCTCGTAAAGACCACGACACTCCTTTTCTCTTCTCCTTAAAAGATTGTTCTTTTCTTTTCCCTACCGTAGAAGAACACAAGCCAGTCCTAAGGTCTCTCCTTTTGTACTTTTTCCATATTCTCCAAAGCACTGAAATTAATCAAGACATAGAATATGATCTGTGTTCATCTAAAAGCTTTCAGGTCATCAAAAAATATTGATTATAAATAGCTCCCTTAGCAGTACTCAGGTGCTGACTGCACACAGCACAACAGCCGGGACCTGCGGAGGTTGCCACATCAGGCTGAAATCCCTGTTGGAAAGGCAGACACAGCATTTGGTGCAACACAGAAATGCATTGTGCCATTCAGGGAGATGTCACTTTTGAGATCATTGACATGAAGGCATGAAAGCACAACGTTAACTCCCCAACACCGTCTTCAAGCAGTGGTTCACTGTTATTTTGTGCAAGTCAGTTATAATCAGAGTTTTCTGTATCAGTGTACCCAACCACATCCCTGGAGCCAGTTTCACCCTTAAATACCCAAGAATCCACAAGAGCTTGTTATTTATTGACAAATCTCTTTCAATATTTCACATCACTTGGCCTTGAGACATTCTAAGCTGCTAAACCCATTTAATTTACCTTTGCAAAATGATTTCCAGTTACGCAGTGCAATGCCTGAGGACATACTGGAATCTCAGGAGAATATCTGCCTTCTAATGACAACGCGTGCCTGTTATTTTTATTTTAGTGTCACCCCTTTGGAGGTGAAAGAAGGAAAAATATTGTGTAAAATAAAGAATTAAAACTAGCATATAGCTTAGGCTAGAGATAGGAACTGTTTAGAAATCTTTGTACTGCAGTTGGTATGCAGGAGTCTACCACACAGTTGAGGTGCTTTGCTTGTTGCACCTATCACATGTTCTGCTTTCTGCTAGAAAAGGAAGCATTTTGCATATCTTTTAATAGTGACATTCCCATCAAGGGAACACATACTTTTTGCTTTTAGTCTTTTTCAAAAATCTTTTACAGCTTCTTAAAAGATATACTAAGTTTATAAATTTTATTTACTTATAGAAATGGTTTTATAACACAGCTGGGTGGATGGGCACAAGGATCCAGGGGATAGTTCTGTGTTCTTTCAAACTGCCTGAAATCACAAGAGAGCTCTAGTGTGACACCCCAGAGGAAAACACATTGAGCTGTTGGAAGGTTCAGACACAAATTCAGGTCTGAAATATAAGGTTGAAATTTAACTTTGGAATACATTCCTTAGGTATCTCACATTTCCTATCTAATCTCTATTTTCTCCAGGTTAACTGACAGGTTTCTACATGGGAACCCAGAAGATACTCTACTGAAGTCTTGTAAGACACACAGTCCTCTCCTTGTCTTGAGTTTTAATCAATGAAAGATAATGCTATCCTTCATAGAGCTTTCTTCCATGTCATTCCATTTTCCACTTATTCCCACATACCTGATATTTATTTCC
Source organism: Thinocorus orbignyianus (assembly GCA_013400375.1). Classification (NCBI taxonomy): domain Eukaryota; kingdom Metazoa; phylum Chordata; class Aves; order Ciconiiformes; family Thinocoridae; genus Thinocorus; species Thinocorus orbignyianus. The sequence goes on from VXBW01001765.1 coordinate 726,952, forward strand.
TTCAAAATTTATTCTAAAGCTTTCCATATTAGACCTGACTAAAAATTCTGCAGTTCTCAAATGCCAATTATTTTCTATTTTTGTTTGTATACTTCATCCTCATTTATTTACCTAAAATTCACAGTAGTCAACCTGTAAATTAATATAGCAGTAAGTTCAGAATTCTTGGCTGAATATTTATTTCAAAATTCCCACCTGTCATTTTCTGTTTGCTGTCATGGTTGCTGTGTTTAATTTTGGAGGAAGAACCAAGACTTTAGTATTATTTTAAAATTTACAGAGATTATGGGAAAATCTCTGGCAAATCTCACAAAAATTTCTTCCAGATACCAAGTTCTGATTTTCTTCACACATATTTTTCATTATTCTAATGAATACATTTAACCTCTACTTATAAAGTTTTGGAGACACAGTTTCTGTCTCCCAGACTTTAAAATGATTGAGAAAGAGCCTGATCTTCACACTGCTCATTGTGACAGCTCTGTAAATATTTTTTTCCTCCAACAACTCAACTAATCAACAAACCACCAAGCTGTTTATCCTGACTTCCAAGAAGTACTGTCTTCTTCACGTGGCCTACCTGAATCAGGGTGTCCAGCTCTAGCTGGGTTACACAAACATGCTCCCGAAGAAAGTCAGCCTTCTCTAGCGCAATTGTGTTCTTCTTCTTGCTTTCGAAGGGCTGTTCCAGGGCACGGAAGACGAGTCCTCCCGTCACCAGGTAAACCACCACCACGACAAAGATGGCCACCACTGTTTTCCACTTCATGACAGTCTGCAGGCCTTGAGAAGGGGCTTCCATGGTAGCAACGACAGTGGCTCGGGAGGCAACAGAGAGTCGTGGAGTTGGGTAGTGCCCGTTAGTTTTGGGCTCGGGTTCACAGGCTGGCACTGGTGAGGGAACAGCCACTGAAACGCAAAGTAAAAAAATCTTATTCAAAACCAAATCCCTACAGTTATGACCTTGATCTTCACATATAACTTTCCTAAATTACATTTTCAAGACTCATAAGCCATGTTATTCACAGAGAAGCAATTCTTCTCATCTGGAAGGCTCCGTGTGTGTTTTGTCCATCCATACACAAAGCCACCTCAAGGGTTTACTTCAGCCATTACCTCTAGAACCGAAGAGGTCAGCTGCACATGCAAAAATTTCAGAAGGATGCAGAAAACCATTTATCCAATAAGAACATGAAAACTTTGACTAGTTAGGATATAAATTACACAAGGTAGTGTTTGATGAGGGACTCTGGTAGTGATTTATTTCCTTAAATCATAATACTAATAATAATCAATAGTGCTAGGAAACCCAACTGTTAACCATCAGTGATAACTCCCTGGCCTCGTATTGACAGAGACAGAAAATGCTTTGCAAACCACAATGCTGTTTGGTTCACCAACATAAGCAGTGCCACATTCTTTACATGAATTAACAATATCTACCACTTATGAAAACGTTTGAAAGCCTGGAAGCTTCACAAATTTTATCATAACTCATTCTTCAGCCAAAGCACACTAGATATCTGAAGTCAAAGTCACTCATGCCAAACACAACAATGGAGCTCCCAGCTTGAGACTGAAACACTGTGTAGCCCATGTGAGCTTAGCAGGACATCAGAGCTAATAAACCCTGACTCCCAGCCAGACTTATTAGCCTGACCACTGTGTCAAACTACCAAGGCATCCGAATCAAAGCTGGCTCACCTCCAAATAATTCCAGTGTCTCAGCGCCACACTTCCCCACTCTCTCCTGCCAGTGTTAGCAATGGCAGGATGAGGCCAAGTTTCTCAGCATCCATTGGTATAATGGTACCACATGCAGGTTTTAGAGATCTGGATTCATTTTAAACCAAATCCCTGCTGTGGATTACCACAGTGGAGCTGTCACTGGACTGTAATTTCTTTGAAAGCGGACTGATTTATTCATATAAGACTTAAATCAGATTACAGTTGAAATAGAGTCACTTTAGCTGCATTCTCTGAACTTATCCCCAAAGTGTCTTGCTGTTTTGCTCAGAAATTAAATCAGAAGGATTGACAACATCTGATCAGAGTGGCACCATAAACTGATTCTATACATTTTGAACATACAACGTTATCATACCTTGAGTCTGAAGTGGGCTACCACTCTGTCCCAGTTGAAACCATTTAATGATACTGAATAATTTAGGAACACAGCTGTTTACTGCAGTCACATATTCCTAGAAGTGATATACATCTGAAGTATTGTACTGAAGATTGCAATTCCAGTTTATTTGCTAACCAATAAACTACAGAAATCTATAGCTGACTTACAGTTAATATGTCTTTTCACGTGTGACTTGGAGGCTTCAGATACTAAATAGATTAGAAAGAATCCAAGATAAGAGAAACAGCTTCTATGGTTGATCCACTTTGTGTGTATCTCAGTTTTGCAACACCCTGTGGCTCAGTTAGACCACCAAAAGGTCATTATGGTTCCCAACACTTATCAGCCAGGATGGAGTGACATCAACCTTAAAAGGACACCTTCTCTTACCTCCACATATATTTCATGTAAATTCTAAGAACTTGAAGTGACAACAGGGAGAAGAGCAACATTATTAGAAAGAAGTCACATCTTTTGTAAAAGAGATTAATTACTTCATCCTCTAAATCTCCTGAAAGGAAAGGATTATTGTACTAGATACAGTGAGTTGCAGCAGGAAATATTACAAAAGAATTCATAAGAAACGTAAAACAGAGAGGTTGTTATATAAAGCAGCTAGAACCTCCCTTCCTCTATAGGCAATTATCTTAAATCTGACTCACAATGTCTCTTTAACTAATTAAATTTGAGTATTCCCAGAAGTGGTTCAGATGATGTAAATCAGAGCAACATAACTTCCATGGATTCCATGGAATTCAATCAATTTACATTAGCTAGACCCCGTAACTATGGTGTATCTTGTGAATCAACACAAAATCTGCAAGCCTGAGGGCTGATTTTGCACACGCTGGAGATTACTCAGCAAAATAGTCCCAGGATCTGAGGCTCACGTGGTAAGAAGAGAGCAGAATTCATGTGACAGAAACAACATGCTACAGCTTTTTGAAACAACTATCCACCTCACCATGACTGGTACAGTCATGTAGGATGAGCCTTTCAGTGAAGAAAGATGCCTGACTGATACCCCACGAATGATAAATTAAGAGGAAGGAATCCAAGAGCTGGTAGAGTTAACACAGCTTTTGGGAGTTTTCCTCTCTTCTAGTATAAATGGTGTTTCTTATTCAAAATGTATTTCTGGCAAAGTGTTAGTAAAAGCTTTATAGTAAAATTGTGGCCATTTGATTCTGTCTTCAAAGGAAAATGTGTTGTACTGATTTAAGAGGAAGATGGAAGTTCAGGGTAGGGAACATATAATGTTCATATAAATATGGTGTCACTTAGCTCAATGGATTACTGTGCTCAGTTTGCTTATCTCTAAATTAAGAGATAACTCTTTCTCAAAGAAGAATCATCCTAAAGTCTTCCATTTTCTGCTATTAGCAATAGTTACCCTAAGTGTACATACAAATGTTGATCCTAACATATTTTGTATCAGATAAATTAATACACAGGAAGACTCAACTAAGCAGCAGTTGGCAACTGCTGTCGAGCATCTACCTCCCTCTTTGCAACAAGAGAGTGCGGTTAAGTGACTTGAGCATGTGGTAAGAAGTCAAAAGGCCCAATTTCTAGCTGGAACTCTGCCTCCATGAAACTGTGTTCTCAGGAAAGTGCTACCATTCAGCTTTAAACCCTTGTTTCACCAACTAGAAAAAGATTAAACAGTGCTTACTTTTCTAACACAAGTCTCCCATATGAATCCACGTCTGTATAATTTTTAACAAGCATATAAACATAAAAGCTATATAAACTTCCAGAAGTTTAACAAGTAGTTTTACTAAAATCAAAGAATGAACGACAGTGGCAATTCAACAATGTGCAGAGATACAGAAAGTATTTAAGAAAATGAAGGACTGTATAAATTCTGGGATTTGCAGAGCTAGTTTGGATTATAGTTCAAGACAAACAGAGAGCAAAAGAGAAGAGGATACGTTTACAATAAATGCAGAGCAATCCCCGCTTTATTTATCCACATCTTTTCAAAACAAGCTGCTGTCAGAACAGGCTTCTACCAGCAGAGAGTCTCATCCATGTGTGTTTGTTAAATGATGAGTTAATGTGCCTCAGTGAAAGCAGTGATGAATCTCCATTCACGTGCATGCACTAAATTAGTAGACGGGTAATCTCAAAGGAACAAGTGACCTCAAAGGAACACACTAGTGTTTCAACACAGGCCTTACCCCAGTAAGAAGATGCCAGTGGGGAAAGAAAAGTGAGCTCCTGTATGTTTGGATAAGCTTCAAAATGAAGCAACTGAATATATTGATGTTACAAATCAAATTAAAACGTTAGGACCTGTACAGTTCACCTCCAAGAGTACTGCACTACCTACATTGGATGTACTGATGAACGGTACAGTCAGGCCTCCCACTGGTATGCAAGGAGCTTTAATACCTGAGGTTTCTGCTAATAGTGATGAGAATTAAGGAATTAGAACTCTTACTCACTGATTGCCAGGAAGACTGCAGCAAAGCTTAACCCAACGTAAGCAGTTGGCAGTTGGACCAGATGACCGTTGTAGGTTCCAACTGAAATATTCTACTCTTAAGCAAAATGCTATAATGTAAAACACTGGAGCTACTGAAACGATGCATCATAAGACATCCCTTCAGGTTAAGAATTGCCTCTTATTACTGCAGGTACACTTTGCTTCAGGAGATTGATGTTTCTAAGGACAGATTAGACTAATTTCTGCCAGAACTATATAGGTATAGCTGGCCCTGCTTTCCAGCAGCAGGGTGAGACAGATAACTAGTTATGACTCTGTGCAAATAGTTCTACTTTAAAGGGAAAATCTCCAGACAGAGAGACTCCAAGTACAGCTGCATCAGAAGGACAGCTTCAAATAAGCCAGAATGCTGACAGGATGTTCAGCTGACTATGAAAACATAAAGCATGGCTTTGCCACACTGACCTATATCCTGGCAATTATCTTACTCGATACGCCAAGAAGATAGGAGATACTGAAGAAAGCTGGTTTTAGAGGAGAGTTTCTCAACTGTTTTAAACCGAATACATTATTTTTTATTTAAATGAACACACCCTCCTCTATGATACTGCTGTGATAATTTTTATCTGTGAAAACTCTAAGTCATGTTTAATGAACTGTCATATTTAGCCCATGTTTCTGTGTTACATGAGCACACAGGAATATATGTACATTTTAATGAGAGTATAATAGGGTATTCTTGACACATCTGATGCAAGTCTTGCTTTCATAGGATTCAGCATAGAATTAGATTGAGGCCATATGTAATTATGCATTCATAAACCCAGCAGCTGAATTTAAGTTTAATACCTGAGTTGATCAAAAACAAAACTGGACATTTCATCTCCCATTTTAGTGGGTGCATCGAAATAAGACAACCAAGTACTTCTAGCTCAAGTAAAAAGATTCTTTGATGTGCATCCAAAGGTAAGTATCAGTGTGTTTCTCAAAAATCCTCATAATACGATGGGAGGTTTTTTAAAGAAAGGAAATGATGCTTTCTTCAAACATTTACATAGTCAAGCACTCAAAATTTCCCATGGAGTCTTCCTTATCTTTGTCTTAAAATTTTAAGTTTAGTCTGAATTATAAAGTAATCTTATCACACAGCCCAGTTTCACTGTGAAAATTCATGAGCAAATCACACTCCCTACAGCTTTCACAACATCCTGCATTGGGTTATCAGCACTTGTCCAGGTTTCCTGTAGGACTATTTAATAACCCAGTATTTCCTCTTGAAGTAATTTAGAAATATGATATTTTGTCAAATGTGTGAAGTTGCAGGACAGAGACCTGGAACGCCAAGGCTTGGAAAAGTGCTACAGCTTCCTTGAACATTCCACTAAAAGTAGTTGGATCTAACTTCTCTTTTGGATCACAAAGGACTAGGGGATGAAGGAACTCCATTGCTTTAGCATTCTAGCAGGAGCATCCTTTATTTCATTTTCACTGGACAGAGTATTCTAATTGTTTGGTTTCCCCACCCCTCTTCTGAAATGGCCACACACGGAAGTTAACATCAAGACTTCCTGACTGAACAGTGTTGAAAGGCAGGAAAACGAGCAGCCCACCAGTGGATAGCGTATGGTCTTTCACTCCAAGGCTCTGGGCTCATCTCCATCAACAGAAGTTCCTGGGGGATATGGGTATCTAGCATTTGCTTCCAGTCTCACAGCCTTCCCACAGACTCCCTAAAGGGATTTCAGCTACTGGCTGCCTGGGTTAAGATAGCAGGGCTGTGCCTGGAAGTCAGAGCAAGGATAAGAGGTATGTTAGAGGAAGAGTGGAAGCAATTCGTGTATTGAGCTCTCAGCTCTATGAACTTCTCAGCAATATGTCACAAACCGGAAATACATGCAGGTTTATGGAGGAAAGGAATTTTTATGTCCAACAGAAAGCGGGCGGTTGCAATATGTATGATGGAAGTAATGAAACGTGGAAGTTTCTGTCCATGTGTAACCAAAAAATCATTAAGCCATTAAAATTTTGCATTGTGAGGACATGGCTAATTATTTCCACCACCTGCTTTGCTTGCTATTCCAGCAAGCAAAAATTCCCTCTCCACCCCCACTCCCCATCTCTGTCTATTGTGGTTTTTAACAGGTTTTGTAAAATAGAGAGCATCCATTTAACCAACACAATGAACACTGGATTTTTACACACTGGGCACTCAAAAATCTGACTCTGGTTTAGAAAGTCTGGCTTTTACAGCAAAAATCCCAGTAGACAATGCTTGTGACTGCCTTTGTGTTTGTGCAGCATCTTTGCATGATATGGGCTAATTAACAGGTGACATTTCAGCTGTGATCAAGAAATGGGAGACAAAATCCTGCCTGCAGGCTACGATTACATATGGGGCAGAAAACTAGTATCCCTGTGGCTGTTTTTCTGGATTGAGGCATAATAATAAGCACAGCTGTCTGGGGAGCACGGGATCCTTACAGCCGTGGATCAAGAAAACTGCTCTCAGTGCTGGCACGTCTTACACCAGTCCCTCTGTGTATCCCCAAGGTGTTCAACCACTAAAGGGGAATTTCACCCTACTGACTGTACAGCATTTTGCTGCAAACTGCCATTGAAGTGAGAAGCACTGCTATTACACTTACTGCCCATGAAAGCAAAGCTTGAGATACCGTTTGTTTGGAAAATGCACAGAGTGCCTCCGAGCATATAGCTTTTCACTGCAGCAGTACCCCACCGGTTAAATCTAACATTGTTTTCCCTGAAGAGGATTCTCTAATGCGGTATTAGCGCTGCTGACTTCAGCAACATCTCAGCAGCCTGCTGCAAATGCAGTCATCAGTGGCAAGGTATTTACCAAAGTATGGAAAGAGAGAGACAGGAAAAGGCAGAAAGGGCAACATATATTAAAACAAAAAAGATTGAATGTGCTGTGAGAAAGTAGCACTGATTGCTCCCAATTGCTCCTTTCCCAGAGCAGGGAGGGGAGAGGGGAGGGGTATGTGAAGTTACAAGCCTGCATTAAAGGAATAAAATCACTCTTCGCTTCCTATTATAGGATAATGCTAGTGAAATAGAGTAGAAGTTCATGTACTGAGTTCTCTCTGTTGGTGGGGAGAGAAATATCAGCAAGATGTACCAGAGGGAATTATGTCTAACCATTGCTTTGCCACCCCTGACAGCAGCTTTGGGGAAAATGTCATATGAAAAGGTTTCTGCAATTTTTGTATCATTTGTCACATATTCCCAGCTAGTGCTCACAATTATGAATCTCGGTAAGTTTCCAAAAAAATCTACATAATTCTGCTTCATCAGTTATAATTGAAACATACTAATTAATAGCTCTTGGAGTACCCCAACTGCTTAATTGATTTGGAATACAGTTGTTACAAGAAAACAAAAACCACCACTGTTTTGTATGGCAGCTTTCATTCTTCTTCATTAGAAAACTATAGTTTAGGCAAAAGTATAAAATCTGAAACAGCCTAAATTGAAACATGGTAGAAATTAAGAAATCAATGTGGTTTGAGTTAAGATCTCTCTTTCTGTAGAAAGAGCTTCCCAACTATGAGAGTCTTCACAGAGCGGTGGTGCTGGTGCACTGGGATCAGAAGAGCTAAGGGGAGCTTAAGCCTCATTTCTGTTGCTGGAGAGCTTCTTTAGTGGCAGATAAGAAACTTAGCAATGCAGTAAGTCATCAGAATGAATCTTGCCTTCTAGTGAAGGACACTGTAAGTCCTATTTGATAGCAGTTTCTTCCAAAGGACAAATCTTGTGGGAATTTTCTCCAGCTTCTACAGTCCATACTACCAGAGCATTGCTGCTTCCACTTAGTTGTGCAGCAAGTGACTTAAACCGAGGACTTGACTATCCAGTCTCCAAGACAGTGTTTTTAGTTTAGGTGGCAAGGTGTTGGTAGTAGGGTGGCTACAGTGGTGGTCTCTGTGGCAGAAGGCCAGGGGCTGCCCCACGCTGGGCACAGCTAACTCCTGTTGATTCCAATGGACTCAATGCAGGACACAGCTGAGCCCCTCACTGAAGCCAGCAGCACCTCTGTGAAGACATAGTTAAGAAAGGGGAAAATGTTGTGCAGGAATGAGGGGAAAAAAAGGTGTGCAAAACAATTTTGAAGACATCAAAGTCAGTGAAGGAGAAAGAGGTGCTCCAGGACCTGCAGGAGATATTCTCCTGCAGCCTATGCAAGTTCTGGAAGAGACCACAGTGGAGCAAGTATTTCCCCACAGCCCACGGAGAAGAGCACACCAGAGCAGATACCCACACTGCAGCATGTGGAGGACTCCAGACCAGAGCAGGTTGCTATTTCCTGAAGGACTGCTGCCTGTAGAGAGACCATGCTGGCAATGGTTTATCCTAAAGAACTGCAGCCCATAGGAAGGATCCATGCTGGAGCAAGGGAATAGTGTGAGGAGGAAAATGCAGCCTTGAGGAACTGTTATGAACTCACCACAACCCCCCATTTCTTATGCCCTCTGCACCATTTGGGGTGGGGAGGAAGAAGAGGAGTCAGGAGTGAAGTTGTGCCTAAGAAAAACTTAAAGGAGGATAAAGGTACTTTAACATTTGTCTTTGTTTCTCACCGTGCAAATCCATTTTAACTTGCAATAAACTAAATTAATTTTCCTCAAGTTGAGTCTGGTTTGCCCATCAGGGTAATTACTAAGTGATCTCCCTGTCTTTATCTCAACCCACAAACCTTTCCACCTTATTTTCTACCCTGTTCCAGCTGAGGAGTAGTGAGGAGTGGTGCACAGCCAGGTTCCCATCTGACAGCCAGCCCAGGTCAACCCATCACAGACAGTTTTCACAGGGACAATAAAAGTGAGGACACAATTCAGACTGTATTGTTCAGCACTGTTCTTCCTCTGAGTCTTACCAGCCACAGAGTACGTATGGATTTTGGGGAAAACTTCTTAAGTCCATTACAATCATGCCCTAAGAAAATCAATATATGGATCAGAACTTAAACGACAGTGACGAACATGAGTTAGCTACAGAGAAAGCAAGCAGTCTTCCAACAATAATGCCTTTTTGTCACTCTATACTGGAGCTGGGTCAATATGGAACAAAAACATTCATTTGTCTTGTTGATTGGATTTGATTTTTTTTTATGTTTTTATCATCTTTCATTCTCATTTTTCCTTCCCACACATAAGTACTTCATTTCACTAATTTTCCATAAACATTTAAGAAAATGGATGTTAGCAGCATACATTTTCACACAAAGCTAAATGTCAAATTCATTAAATATTTCATGCTGGCATGAAGTGCATACACTCTTACCCAATCAAGGAAAGGTAGCAATACAAAGTGGTATCTCTGACTGACAATTTCTAAAAATATGAGAAAATCACAATCTGCTTGCAGATGTTAAATGGTTAGAAACTGGGTGCTGGGTAAACTCGACTGGTTGGATTACTCATTAATCTAGTTGTGATTAGCTTAACAAGTATGTGAAAGATTAAAAAGTCTATGTAATTACCATTCCTCTGAGCTATTTCATGTCCCTCTACTTTGTTTTTTAAAAAAAATTTGTGAGGCTGTCAAAAGGCTTGCTGGTATTCTACCATTTCACTTTAGTAATTCTGAACTTAGGCTCCTTGAAGAGATAAAAAAGACATATGTACACGCTAATTTAATTTTAGTCAAGAAAGCATAGTGAGAGAGGAGGGTCTGAATGCCATTTTTATACTTATTGTATTTCTGAAGGTGCTGCAATTTCTAATTGTAAATTCTCTAAAGCACAGAAGAATGGCAGTTCAAGCATCCATCTCACAAGGAGCTTTCAAAGCAGGGAAAGGAAAAACTCACAATGGCTGCTTACAAAAACAAAAACTCTGCAGGACTAAAATCTCAGTGCTCTTAACCATACAAAAAAAAACAGAAAATCAAAAACAGCCAGCAAATCCTAAATCAGTTTTTGCATATGTCCTTATTAATAGTTACATACCCTAATTATTTATTTCATAGAGAAGAAACTCTTCAGAGCAGGGGTTCTAACATCAACACTGCTTAGAACAGGAGTGTCCTGCCTTGAATACATTACAAGTAGCAGTAATTACTATACAGCACTGTCTTTCAAATGATTCTGGGAAAACCTGATGCTGGACAACAATAACGTTCCTTCATCTTTTATGTGAGAAATTCCAAAGAATTTTTAGGCTCCTTCTTGCAGACTGATCCAACTTTCATTAGGATTTCACAGCCACCAGGTTCAAGCCAAGAAAAGCTGAGTAGCTTTGTTAGCATAGCAGAGAGCTGCTGTTTACAGGCCAAGCCACTTAGCAGGACCTATCTGGTTCAAAACAGTGCTGTACCAGATAGGTTCAAGTTCATAGTTTCCTTCAGCTGGGCTGGCCCACACAGCAGCATTCAACTCTCACTGAATAAAAAAACAAAAAAAAAGAAAGACAAAAAAGAAATCACTTAATGAGTATCACACAACAAATGACAAGGCTGGAATAAAAATCCACTCTACTGCTCCCAGACTTGTGTGTTTCAAGACCTATCCCCAAAAATCTACTCCTGTTTTGGATGTCTGTACTTTATTGCTTTAACTGCATCTCCATTTCTGGCTTCTGCACAGCCTCTTATATGACTGCATATAGTTAGCTACCAGTGAAGATGAAGAAACATTTTTCTTTCTTCAGGCTAATAGAATAGAGAAACAAGCTGAATGGCACAGAAAAGGCTGCTCTATTCACCATCTTTCTCCACTTCACTTGGCATCAAAATTCTGAATGGTGGCTAGATACTGACGTGCTCGTTAAGAGTACGGCAATACAGAAAGAGAGAATGAATTAGCAAACTACAGGAGGCAAACACTGGACTTGTATTTGAAGAATATAGGAAATACCAGTCTTGTCCTTCAATCGTTTTTCACTGATCTCTTATCTTGAACCACAGTAAACCAAACTCCACCACGTATTCAAATTTCATTTGTCCATGACACAATATTATTATCACCACAGCTGTCTTTTCAACAACCCACTTTGATTTTCGTTGCAACTTTCCAAAGTATTATCTTAATATAAATGAAAATGGTATTTGGACTAAGTGCAAAGTCGTGGACTCTAGTGTCACAAATGAAAATAAGACACTGACTAACTGCAGCCAGTGACAAATTCTTCCCTAGATCCCTTAAGAATAGAGCAAGAAATAACTGATGTAAAGAAAGTAGGGGATTACATATCAGGAAAAAGTCTAGCTACAAGCATGGGAACAGCCATTACATTATTGAAATCTCCTCCATTGGAAGTGTCTAAGAACAGGGCATAAAATCATCTGCCAGAAGTCATTTAGGTCAGTGTTATCAATATGTGCCCTGCACACTCCTACGGACCCAAGAAGAAAAGCTATCAGTGAAAGGTAAAGGAAAACAACCTAATGTTGTAGGCTTGTATTCATCATCCAGGATCTGTAAATAAAGTGGTGAAATGTTAAGAGTATATATATATAAAAAAAAATAAAATTCAGAATTATTCATCTTGATACTCTTGTCCCAAACCACACCAGGAAAATGCTCTTAAAATCCCTTCCCTCCCCTTCTGTGTAAGACAGCAAAACACATCTCAACATTCTTCTTTGCATCACCTGTGCCAAGCCTGTAATAATCTTTCATGATTATCTAAATACCTCAAAGCATTTCACAAGTAATAGATAACCGTGACACTGAAGAAAAACAACATTGTGTGTGTTCACAGTTTGTCTCATGTAAACACTGCCACAGAGATGTTAGCAAATTAATTAAATTCAAGAGTAACTTCAAAACTTGATTAGAACAAGGTCTTTGTCATACGTTATCAAGCAGGTACAATGACTTGTCATCACTGTATTAGTAAATCTTCAAGTTCTTTTAGGGGACATGCTCTTTTCCACTAAACGTGACAAAGGACTGGTCTGTCTGTTACAAGACTAATAGCCAGCCATAAATCAGACTCCTTTCTTTTGTTGGTTATGAAGGAAAAATACGATATCCATGTGTAAGCTGCTCTTGCTGATCATTTACAAGAACTTCCAGATTCTGACCCAGCCTCTCAGCTGTCAGAACCGCAGTCAGAACCCGCCCATGAACCTAAAATGGACTGCCCAAGAGTTACTCTTGTGCAAACACAGCCTTATAGAGCTCCTGCCTACTGAGGCTACACAAGTGGCAGGGAAACAACGGGAAGCCCAAGGCTGACTTCTGCAGGTATCAGCCAGAATTGATGCACTGACATTAAAAAAAATCTCCGCAAAAGTCACGGTCATGGGATGCTGGGATACTTTGCCCTCCCTCCTCCCTCTCCCAGGCACTGCACTTTGCTAAGGCATACGTGACAGCTCACTGGGCAAAAGAATGGATGTGCTAAGGCAGGATGTGAACTCCAGGAACAGCTGAAAGCATCTTCGTTTTTTTTCTCCTTTCTGGTTTGGCTTCAGGACAGCAGTCCTCAGGGGCTTCCCAGCGAACACTTATTGGCACTAACATGAAGATGCACTGCTACTGACACCATTTGTAGCACTACTTACAGAGCTGCCAAGTCCAGATGAATACTTGAGGGAGATTTGTCTTGTGCTGGAGTGAGATTGCACACTGCTGGAGGGCAGGTCGAATTTTGTTTCCCTTCCTTTGCTTTCTCTCTCTCCTGACCTCTCTTCCACCCTGCCCTCCTCCAAATCCATCCATCTGCTCTTGTCCCTCACTTGTCTCCAGCCGTGCTGGCAGCGTGGGAGGCAGCATACCCGTAACTCTTACTTTCTCTTCTCAGCACTCAACTGCCCTCCCCGTTGCCTCTGACACTTGAGCCCAGAGCAAAGAAGCCAAAAGCACGCGCTCACATGCGACGGGACTCATCAATGAACTTCAGATATTGGAAAACGTAAAACAGAGTAGAAGAGTATTATAGTGAGGAGCAGGAAGAGCCGAGGGGAGATTAGAAGTGACTGGCAGGGGCAAGTCCCAAATAAGGAGCCCTCCCGCTTCCAGACCGGTGACTGTGTTTGTTCCGGCACGCTGACTGGCAGCAGTGCTACCATCAGGTTTAGGATGCTATTTATAGAGAAACTGAACACAGAGAAACCCAAGAAAAATTCCCACCTTTCCCTTTCTGAAATAAGACTAAAATCACCAAATCACTGCAAACAAAACAAAAAAAAAAGCCACACCAAACCCACCATTTTCCCTCGTATTAGATCAGTGTTTCTTACTCTTGCTAAAATTGTGAGTTGTAGTTCACACGGGTCTCCGCCCTGGCAAGAGCCAAATAGGAAGGAAGTGCTTTTGGCTCAGGATCTTGGGGTATAGAGATGACTTTGTGAAAAAGAGTTCCTGTCAGTAAGGATGAACATACCACTCAACAAACCGTTCTATGATACGATTTTTTTTCTTATTAGGTAATACATAGGAAAACTGCTTTCTTGCCAGTATCTCACAAGCCTCAAATATAGGCATCAAGGAATAAATAGCTGCTCTCTGGTTCTCTGAAGACTTCACAGAGGTTGAAGCAGCAATGCTTAGCCATAATCTTCTTTTTAAAGACTAATAAAAATGTTTCCATTGCACGACGACATATCATTGGATGAACAGAGCTGGTTACTTTTCCTCACCAGAAGTGTCCCAGGATTCCAGTAACATTTAGGAAGAATCTGAATCTCCCAAAAGAGAAATTCAAGGTGTTCTGTTTTGAGGTGCTCATAGGATGATGTAGGGTCAGAGTTTTAGCTGATGTCCTTCTGCTAGAGCAACTGGACTGGGATCTTGCAAATATCCTACCCTACATGAGGGACTGGGGTCTTTTTAGTCTGGAGAAGAGAAACTGAGTGGGGATCTGATCAACACCTATACTACTTAAAGGGTGGGTGTCAAGAGGAAGGGGCCAGCCTTTTTTCAGTGATGCCCAGTGACAGGACAAGAGGAAATAGACACAAACTTGAACATAAGAAGTTCCACCTAAACATGAGGAGGAAATTCTTCATTTTGAGGGTGGGAGAGCCCTGGAACAGGCTGCCCAGAGAGGTGGTGGAGTCTCTATCACTTGAGACATTCAAAACCTGCCCGGACACATTCCTGTGCAACCTGCTCTTGGAGGATCTGCCTTGGCAGGGGGTTGGACTAGATGATCTCCAGAGGTTCCTTCCAACCCCATAGCATTCTATGCTTCTGTGAAATTTAGCCAACAGTCTCATGTCCAGACCAACCAGTGAAGGAAACCTAAGTCTCACAACTTCTCACAAAAGCATAAGAAGACCTGTATACAAAGGGTATACAAACATTCTTATTGACAGAAGCCTAGAGGGAAAACAAGCAAGTGGAGGAGACAAACAACAAAACAAAGGTACATGCTGGCCTTCCTTGCAGGAAACTATCTAATCTGCATTTGAAACGTGATTGATGCTGGCTGCCTGCCAGGGATGCAGCCAACCAGTGGAGTGAAGGTATCTCTTCATCACCTCCGTTTTGCAAAGGGGACTTCATCAACACCACTGACTGCAGTATAGACTGGAACTGTGGGACACCAATACATCGCTCAGCTGGGGCAGCACAACATCTCCTGCAGGACTCTCTTAAGCTAACAGCCAAGGAACAGATCTTTCACATATAATTAAGGCAAAAAACCCACATGCAATATAACCTGTAACTCCAGAATAAGAACATTGTTAGCACTAATTGTTCCCCTTCAAAGATTTCTTGGGGCATCCTTATGGGTGTATCTTTACATTACTGACCATACCTAAAGAGCTTGTATTGATGCTCCTTTGTAAAAACAAGTGGAATTTCTGCATCAGTCTAGAGGTGTCTTTCCTAGCCTGGTTAATGACTGGAACATGCAGAAAAATACTTCCAACTCAAGCAAATTTCATTAATGATCCACCATTTCAATTATTAGTGATAGTTTCTCAAATTTTCCAGGTAACAGCAATAAAAGTTGATCCTTCATCATGTGGTAATGGTCAGAAGTCTTCTAAAAAACACATCAATTGGGTTATTTTTTAGTTCACTGGAGCTATACTACTTGCATTTCCTAAGGATCTGGTCTATTTAGTGGTCTTAAGTTCCAATACACAGTAACAGTCTTAATTAAAGTGAACAAAGGCTTTTCAGTACTTTGAAAACCTATTCTGTAAAAGGATGAAGAATACATATAATAAGGACAGCTATTTCAAAACGGCAATATGCAGAAAAGATCTTTCCCTAGCAAATGAAAGCTGAAATACACTTGTTCAGCTTAGCCGTTATTATTTTCTTTATTCTAAACTCTTTATGACATACATGTTTTTCTTTTACATTTTTGGTGTGCAAGTTGCACCAGTAAAGTTGCCACAGTCAGAATGGATCACCCATCCAGTCCACATGTAAGACAACTATTAGAAAGTGCCTGTGAATCAAAAAGAGCTCAGGTAAGCAAAATGAAGCAGGTTAAATAGACTTCAGATCCATTACACTGCTCATGACAGTATACAATAAATGGAACAGATGACCAGTGTCACCGGGAGGCTGGTCAGGCACACAGAGCTCCTGGTCAACGCCAGGCTGATTCTGGCTGTGCAAATCTGGAGTGGAGTTTGCTATACAGTATATAATTTAAAGTATAAGGAGTCTAGTACAACAACAGAGCTACACAAGACTTTTCTTATCTCTTGTTCAGGTTCTATTTGGATAATACTGTAAAAATACAGCTGTAATTTGAACTATGATAAAACTTTATAGCTGCACAAGGATGGCATCTGCTGATACGGTATGGCTTCTAACATCTCGCAGTACTTCACAGTGTTGCCGTACTGCATCACTGACGTGTAGCTACATGCATTCACGCGTCAGACTCAAGAAAGAGACAGCTGTGGCCCTCTAATCAGTTTTTCAAACAATTAATGTCCATCTAAGCAAAAGTATGCCTGCACAGTGTATAGCAGGTGAACATGAACTCATCCTCCTGTGCTCAGAGCTGCCGTAAACAAATTAAATCACTGCTAATAATGCCGCACTCAAAGTAGTATTTGATATCTTTCAGCAAAGCTGCACAAACCATGAACTTCTTGTAAGCCCAAAGCATGCACAATTTGAGAACAAATCCAGCAGGAAAAAGTGGTGTACACCTGCCCTTAATCCTCCTAGTGAGAAGCTACCCAAAGCCATTTAAGCTGAAGTTTAAAATATGAGCAGGAAAAACCTTTTCTCATTTCTTTCCTTTGCTGTAACTTGGAGTACATCCCATTGCAGTCAATACAGGTGTGTTTCAAAATTGGTCTGTGCAGCCTGGACAGTGATTCTGCTGACCCTAAACCAGACATCTACTGAAAGTTCTCCAGGGTCCTTGTACCATAGTTGACCATATTTTCCCTTGACTGTAGGAAGTCCTTAGAATAACTCTGCATTTCAGATACCTACCTATATTTAGGTGGTTTATTCTCCAGCTAAGTCAGACTCAATGGCATAATTCAGTTGGTGATCTGTATTATATAGTACCAAGAGAGGTCCTGGGATAACTGGCCTCAAGATGTTGCTCCAGAAGGTCAGAACTCCCCCCTAGATCTGTTAAAATATACCAGGAATATGCAAATGTCTCTGCTGCCTTACAGTCCCTTAAATGGCAGCAGGGGCCTATTTTTAGAGAACTGAAACAAATAATGTCTGGTAGCAATGAGAAATTCAGGTCACAAAGTTACATGTCAGTATATCATTGCAAGCCCATAATGAACTCTGTTTCTCATGAAGATAAATTAGTGTGGTGGCTGTACCATCAGGAAGATGTGGTTCTGGTGTTGTTTCTGTAGCTGTTGTGATTGCTGTTACCCAAGGCCTCTCTTCACAACCCTTTCTTGTGCAATCCAAACTCAACAGTCTTAACATTTAAGTTATCAGTGATGGATCAGCATTAACCTAAAGGAATGTTTTGAGATGAGTGAGCTGCTTCTTTCATTTCTGCAGTTCCATTTCTTTTATAATTCTTTCATCACCGAGGTTTTTCACACATAGTATCTAGTGACTGCCTTCTCTCTCTTTAAAATGAAAAGCTGAAATTTGAGAGGATAAAAGCCCTGGACAAGCTGTCAGTGTGTATTTGCTGTTTTCAGATCATGCCAGTACTATTACATCACAATATGGAGTAAAAGAGAAATAATCCGAGCATCCTTTAACAGCACGTCACCAGATCTTACAAATCTCAGTGGCACAAGTTTAAGGTGCCAAAATCCAAAATCCTCATCCAGTAAAGTCAGAAACATGTTGTTTTTTCTTCCTAGGGAAGAAAAGATGAGTCAGTCCTGCTGAGATACGAACATATGGCTCTAACAAATCTAGGTACTCAAAGCCTGATCCTTAAAGCACTGTGATGATCCTGTAGGACAGTGATACCAAAATAACTTGTATTGCTTTGTAAGAAGATGTTTTGTAGGGTGTTAACTTTTATTATCCCCTACTAGTTAAACAGCCCATTGTTTTCAGCAAACAACAGTCACATAGTCATGCATAATCTATGGGTCATCAGAAAGATAGAGAACTGAATCAATTTAAAGATCTATTGAATGCATCTTTTGGGGACAGGATTGAGGAAGAAACCTAAGAAACATTCGCATGTTTCTCCAATGAAGGACTAGCCAAATAAACAGATCATCATCTATTAAAGATAATTGATAAGATGCAGACATTTTGTAATATTAGATTATTTATACTTTATTTATACTTATATATTATTTATATTATTATTTATACTGTGCTTGAATTTTGCTCACAGAGGAGGACCCTGATACATGTCTGAGCAACCAACAGAAAACAAAAAACACCACATGCCCTAGGTTATGTGCTTACTTCTAAAAGGCCAAAAGAACTTCAAGTGCTTTGAAACAGTGAATTCTAGTTGGAAGCAGCCAAATTTGTCTTTAATGTTCACTCATTATTTCTTTCAGAGCATTTTCAGCCTTGACACAGGTACACTCTTTTCATTCTGCATTTTTGGAACCTCCAGCAGCTGTTCTGATTCTGGCACATTTTGGGTCCACTCTTTTGTAATCTGCATTACCCAAAGCAGCTTTCCTCTATCCCTCCTTGTTAGGTCTTTACTTCTTTTTGAATATCCTCTAAATTTTCAAATAGCAAACACAAACAGAATACTAGACCTAACTACGTCTGTACTTTTTTTTTTAAAAAAAAAAAAACCACACCCAAGCTTTGCACCTGGTCACTACTTCTATTCAGGAATACATCTCCTAAGTGCAACAAGTTTCAATGCCTTTCATATATTTTATGTCATTCCCCTTGTCACAACTCCGGCTTTCAGCAGGATGTTCCACTTCCATTCTAAAAACAGAAAAATAAAATGAAGGCAGGTTTGTGTATTCTCTTCCACCTTTCCCTTCCCTCTATCCAGGTTTTCATAGCAGATTCTATCAACTTACTGGTTTTCATTTCCGTTTCCAACACTAAGATATACCCACACTGACATTTCCACCCTGACCTCAAAATCTTACCAGTGATCTCCTATGCCTGTATTTTGGTACATCTGAACAGAAAATAATACATGCATTTGAGACACTTTGCCAATAATAAGATTTGTAATAGCATAAGAATTGTATTAGCAGTTAAAGTTGACATCTGAATTCCTGGTCTCGGCATTCTCAGACCAAGGAAATATCTCCTAAATTCTGTGATTCATGACGGGAAGGTAAGAGAGTCATAGCTCACTTTTGAAGTACAATTTTATTTAAATAATCTGAGTTAATGTTTGATTGTAACTGTGAAAAGCACCCCATCACATATGCTGGGAAAATAATAGGGGTCCATGGACTAAAAACAATTGGTACCACCACCCTGGAGTACAAAGGTATATGATTGTGAGCTGTTCTCACTTGTTTTATCTAATTGAGGTAACCAGTGAGAACTGCACCACATGTTTAGATAAGTCAGTGGGCTCATCTTAAGAGTACATCTTCCATTATAGTTAAAATGTTTTTCATATACATGCTTTATAGACAAACAATAGAAGTGTAACCAACATCTCAGGAACTAGAACATGAGCAGTCTCTATCTGACAAAGGCCAGGTCCCAGATGCTTTCAATTTCTTACAGAAAACAAGAAAACAAGAAGCATTCCTATAAAAAGGTAGTATTTAGCCTTTTGCTGAATGACATTTCTTTTGCACAAAAATTCCATTAAAAATAGACAACTGTTCAGCATTTATATTCTCTGCTTTGGCTTTTGCTATTACACTGAGATTATTACAAAATAAAGGTTAGGCACTCCTCGCACAATGAATTCTGTAATGCTCTACCTGTTGAACAGCAGTGTGTTTGTTATGCCTTTCCCACCCAGACCTCCTCATTGCTCCCTCCCTATTTTACTCCAGGTACCGACCCGATTTACAACATCTAGGGCCCCTGTTCTCTCAATACTTCAAAGCACTCCTTTACTTTTAACTCAGTAAAGCCTGCAGGGACAACACAGTTTTGATACTTTTAACATGAGTAATCTCGTGTTGCTCGGATTGAAGTGACTGGTAAAATTCCTAGCTCTGGGTTAAATCAAGAGAGTAAGAATTAAATTGCATCACTATATATTCACACTCATCTGTCTCAAGCTGATAGAACTCACACACTAGCTACATAAATCCACATACACACCGTAGTTGAACCAAAATCTACCCAATTACAGCTGATATCATATATCTTTCTCCCAAAAGGAACCTCCATCACTTCAGGTAGCATCAGTTTTCACGAGCTGCCCAAGGGACTTTTCAGTCCAAAAGCCTATTAATGGACTACGCTTGTATGTACCTGGCAAAAACCAGCATTGGTAATCTCTACTGAAATAATAACTCTGTCGTAACTTCTCCTACTGCTGAAAACTTTACTGCTCTCCTTGTTTTAGACTTAGAGCTTCATTCTACCTTTGATTCTTTCCATTGCATTTTTCTCACAGTATACATGTCATCTCAATCATAGAATCATAGACTTACAGAATCATCTAGATTGGAAGGGACATTTAAGATGATCTGGTCCAACCATCAACCTAATGCTGATAAAAAAAAGGAAAAAAAAGAAAAAGAGAAAAAAGAAAGATACACCACCACCACTAAACCATGACACTAAGCACTATGTCAACCTAAGCACTGTGTTAACCTGATGACATAAGGTAGGGTAATGATACCCTACCCTTATTCTTTCTTACCTTGACTAGAGTTCAATCTTTCCTCCCTATTATATAGAAAGGTGCTGTCCAGTCTTTCTCTCTAACACTTTATTGTTACTAATTCTACTTTTCTGAATCCTTAGTTTTCTATTTCCAGGGCATCTTAAAGACAACAATGATGAAACTCATAGCTCACCCTCTTCCTCTCCTGCTAATTCAATAATTTCTTCCTCTCCACATTAGGATCCACAATATTAATCTGTCTCCCCTGCGGGCTCCACGTAGCCCTGATTTCTTCATTCTCTTTTATTTGTTCTCTAAACTTCTCAAATTTTCCACCTTACTGTATTTGGCACTATTGCACCTACACCATGCACTGCCAGGAGTGTCCTCCTGTTTATCCAATTTCTGTTCTCCTTCAAATCTCTCTTAAAAATAAACTCCTTGTAGTTGTTCTGCAGCCCATGCTTATTAGGCACAGCAGAGTCCTGGTCTATTGATGGGTCAGTATCCAATATGATTTTGTGATACAAGTAGCACATGGTCAATACCCTGCTGACCATGGGTCATTTGCTGGGATCAGAGTTGCTTTTTCACACTTTTTAGCTTTCCATAGCAGTCTTCTCACACTGAGCTACTGACTTCTGAGTGCAGAAAGAAACATATATTTCCTAGCTCACAGCTGCACCCCACTTCTTTTCAAGTATCTTCTTGAAAACAGAGGACAGCAATGAACACCCTCATTCTACTCATCTGTGTCTTTATAATCAAGTTTGCCTTGCATTGGTTTCTTTGAATGAAAGGACAGAAAAAACAGGAACTGAAGCAGTCTGTAGCACTCCTCAGACAGCATCAGTTTAATCTATATCAAGTAGGTGATGTTGAAGAATTTTCCAATAAACAGTCATCAAAGGATGATCCAATCCTGACACCTGCATGAAGGCATTTGAGAGTCAGCTTAGTTGCCCCACACACAGGTGTCCTAGTGGTGCTTGAGGTGTCTTGGGTGACACGAGAAATTCCATGGCAGGTGACACAGGACCTCTGGAAGACCTGAGCCCCTCTGGAGTGGCAGCTGGGGAATATCAAACGTCTCTAGATACCTCTAATGGGAAACTCAATTGCGTCTTCAGTGTCTGTAAGGAAGTGCAAGTGATACTAGTTTCCTCTAGTTGTAAAGTGCAGAGATAACCTTATTTCTTAATTGATGTGATCTGTGTATGATGACAGGCTATATTGCTCTCTCCTAATTGTTTTAGCATTTGATTGCAATACATATGCTCTTCTTTCAGTAGCAGATCCTAGATTGCTCTAAACAAGTTAATTATATTTCACAACACCCTTGTGCATTAGAGAAGTATTAATATTCTTATTTTGCTGCCAAGGAAAAAGGGAGGAAAAGAAAGGGTAAGTGGTTTACTGAAGGTTAAACAGTAAGTCAGTGGCAAAATCTGACAAGGAACTCCAGACTGTCAACCACATCTTGAATTCCCCACAGACCACTAACTCCTACACTAAATGTAAGGATGATAATAAATGCATGATTTTAGGGTTCCAAACTGCAGAAAGCCATCCTACACAAATGTCATCTTTCTGAAAGGACACAGAAATTTGTAACAAAATTTCAGAGTTCCCAAAGGTCAGTGTAGATACAAACATCTACCTGGAAATTCAAAAGGTTTTGACAATCTTTATCATTCCAATAACTGCGAAAAACTGCAGGAATGAGGGATGGAACAAGCCTGAACTTCATTTTCTGCCTACTGAGAGCATCACGAAGACAGACATCCTTTCCATGGAAAAGACATCTCACCATCATCCTGTAAAACAGTCACGCTTGAGTGTAATTTCTGAGCATATTTGAAACAGTTTCATCTACCCCTCCTGTCTACAAAGAAACAGCAATTTTAAGCAGATTAATTTGTAGGGGGAAAAAAATGATGTTGCTGTAACATCCAGGTTTCTGTCAGGATGAGGGACCCACTGAGGTTTAGGTACTATATAAAAGCATATATGCAGAGAGATTATCAGCCAATTTAAGCACAGACAACAGGTGGGTGTAACAAACAGCAGGAGGAACGCAGGAACGAGGAGAGATGAGAACAATTACAAGAATTAATGTCTTCATATGCTGCTATAAACCCAATCTCAGATTCTGAAAAGTACAGATGGGAAGTTGCATGAGGTATGAAACTAAAAATCTCATCTTTCATTAATTTCAGTTATTATTGCTTTACCTGAATTGCACCAAATGGGAGAAGCAGAAATCCATGACAGGCAGATCAAATGTTTTATGACTGTGTATTTCCAGGCTGATTCCACCAGAAACAAAAACGGCAGGCTTGGTTTTTAAAATGTACGGTCAGGTCGTGTGAGATCCTTGTGAGAAACCTAACAATCCTGTGCCCCTAATTGTGTGCCCAGCTCTCCCTAAAGCATTCTTGAGGTGCCTACTTGGGTCTTCTACTCATTTCTTACCCCACTCACCCACTGTATATAAATAGTATAGTTTTTGATCAATATATATGAATTTCTAGGACATATTTCACATTGGATCATTAGGGACAAGTCCCAATGACTTTTGGGATGGAGTTTGATCTGTTTGTTAGTGGGATTATATGGTTTGATTGCCTGGGATAGTAGGGGACTTCACTGGAGGAATTTGGACCCTATATACTTTCAGGTCTATAAAATATTTGGTTCATATAGAAAACACACTCAGCATTTATAGGGAACACAGAGATATAACCTATACCCAAGACAAGTGAAGATACTACACAACAGGATAAAAAGAACAGGTCGGTCTCCACGCCCTGTTTGTTCCAGTTAAATGGTTGAGAAATCAGCCTCCCATTAGTTGTCTGTCAGACACCATCCCTCATGTCAATTCTATTCTTTTAAACCTATTTTCTCCACAAAGTCTTTCTATGGCATATTGATCTTTGCTGATGTGAACAGAGGATACCAGTTCTATGCCAGATGAAAGCTACCGGCAGACTCTAATCTATTTACCTATGTAAATATTTATAGTTCAGTCAGCATCACGTAGTTTGAGCATTAATTCATTTCAATAATTATCATTCCGCCCGGGGTTCAAACCAGGAACATCATCAGTCCCAAGGAAGCTGTATCTTCACCACAAGGGTTCTGGCCTTTACAAATGTGTATAGTTTCTAGAAAATATTGCCTGGAACAGTCAGATCTAAACAATCTTTGAGA
Organism: Thinocorus orbignyianus; assembly: GCA_013400375.1. Lineage (NCBI taxonomy): Eukaryota > Metazoa > Chordata > Aves > Ciconiiformes > Thinocoridae > Thinocorus > Thinocorus orbignyianus. Next base: position 750,872 of record VXBW01001765.1, read on the forward strand.
CACCATAGCTTTTACTTACATCGTTGGACTGCTAGCTTGCTTGCCAGGAACATCAGTTGATGTATTTCAAGTACTGTGAGCACAAGTTAGCACAATTCCTACTAGACAAAACTGTGGAAACTGCACGTTCTCTGTCTGGCAACCAGAACAAGGCACGATCATACAATACGTACCGAAATGAGCCTGGTATTTGTGTGTGAACATTAACTGGACGTGAACTCTGCTTTTAATACTTAGGACTCTGCATCCTTGCACCACCAGCTTTCTACATGCTGATCTCTGTAGCCAAGAAAAGCTATTTCAGTTCTTAACTCCAAAGATATCACATAGGATGCAAACAATAATATAGTTCTTCACATGTATATGCAGAGAGCAGCCTATATATGACTGTAAATCAAATTCATTTTACGGCTCTAAGTAATCAAGTGTAGATCTTTGCTAACATTTTTATCTACATAAATAGATTTTTGTTTCACAAAGAATGGAACTCTGATCCACCTTGTCATCTACCCACATCACCAACACTTCAGTGGGACCATGTGAGTACAATTGGTTAAAGGACTGGGCCTGAGACAACTTTTCCTTACCAATTTGCTTTTTTCCAGTCCACCAAATTTTATCCATTTCTTAATTGCCTTGGAGAATTAGAAATTAACATTTTTTGCTTCCTTCCTGGTGATACATTAGCATCCTTGCTGCCTGGCTAACAAAGTCAATACGCTGAGGGGAAATAACAGATAGGATTCTGCAGTGCTTAGCAGGGATTCAGCCTGGTAGAGAGGAAACCTCCTGGGTTGGAGGTCTTTTACCTGTTACAATCAGTGCTCTACAGTTTTGGACACATTAGTAAATTATGACCAACCACCTGTAGGATCCATATGCTTTAAAACTGATTGCCAAGAACAGGAGCTGCATACAGAATGCCATCAGTACAGCCTCCTGTGAGCCTTGTCACACAAGGAGAGCTTTTTGCATTAAAAGACATTTTGCAACACATAGAATTAATTAAAAATGAAGTTACAGCAAGCACACATTCAGAAAAGCACCTGGAAAGAGTAAGTTTTCACCACACAGAATTTTTGACCCTAGGGTAAGGAATACAGTGTTATTAAAATAATCCAATCCCCGTTAGCACTACCATCCATGTGTTCATTCTGAAGCTAAGGGCGGAGGCTGATGTGTTGATTTCAGCCTTTACCTAATTAAAGATGTAGTAAGGCTTAAACTAAAGCTTAATTGTGTATACTATTCAAACTGTACATCAGATCTGCTCAGCAGAAAGATATCTGTTCTGCTGCTTTCCTTCAACATCAGGAGAAACTGTTTCTAATGTTTCATTTTGTAGATGTGAGGGCACAGAGGATGACAGACAAATTGACCACTAAAACCAAATCTGCAGAATAAAGATAAAGAATCAAAGCTCATGCTATCACTTCATACTTCCTGCAAGCACTGCTGTACAGTGACCGGCTGCCAGCAGTTCTGCTGCAAACCTGAGCATATGGCTTCAAGTTGCTCTGCTCCTGTACCGATGCATAGAAATATGACACACCAGTATACAAATTACCAGTAGGGGTTTTTTTCAGTCACTTCTTCTGTAGGTTGCATCTGAGCCTCCTCCCCATGGCAGGAAAGGAGAGCTTTTCATTATGGTTTATTTTAAAACACCGCTTGGATCATTTTATTGAAAACCACTGCACTGGCGTAAATCTCCTTCCACCATCACAGAAACACACTCCCCCAGCCAGTCTCCAAACCCAACTATAGAGTCAATCAAACTACTCACTTGGGCTGATCAATTGTTAACAGGACAGAGTAATGACTAAAGGTCTCTGGGCTCCATTATTTACTGTGTCTTTTTATACCATCCCCATTCTGGGTTACATTGCAGCAGCATTTTGCTCCAGTTGCTTGCCAACAAACATTTGCCATGGAGGAGCCCTGAGCAGTCACATCTGTGTCCACTCCTGTACCACCCATTTAGCAGAAACAATGATCACTAGAAACAACAAAGGAGCCACAGATAAAACAAACAATGCTGTGAGCCAGAAGAGATCACTGCCATCCCAGGCAAGTTTGCCATGAAAATACTCCAGAAAAAGGGAGGGGAGGGAAGACAGATATCAAATATAGAACTATAAAACTTACACCTAGAAGAGGTTTTACCCACGCAACCGCCCAGCCTCACATTTTCTAACGCACTGCTAAGACTGAGCAAGAAAGACTGAGCAGTGCACATGGGCAGCAGACAAGCATCCAATGTCTCCTCCCATTTGGAGTCAAATAGTCTCCTACGAGTCACTAGACACAAGGAATAATAATAATTGTTATTATTATAGTAATGATAGTAATAGAGAATCACCAACCTTGAGGATCCCAGTTCACCTGTTTTCTTGGAGTCTCGATTGGAAATTTCATCGCTTCCTTTTTGCACAGGGAAGAAAAAAGAATTAAATAAATTCCCAACCTTCCTGTCTCAATGCTGCAGTCAAACAAATTAATTTCAAATTATAGGGAGTCTGCGCTGTTTGACTGAGGGGAACTGGTGGTTGCCAAGGAAAGAAATACACAAATAAATCAAAGAAGGTGGGGAGGGGCGGGGAAGGGAGTGGAGTGGAAGGGTTTGTACCGGCGAGGTGAGCAGGGGTGCAAGCACCCCAGCAGAGAGAGGGGGAGAAGGGATGGAGTGGGGAGCGGGGAGGGGCAGCGGGAACGGAGCGGGCTGAGCTGGGCAGCGAGTCCAGGATGCTACTGGGATGCTGGGGAGGCTCCCGCAGCCGGTTCGCCCAGTCCACCTGCAGATGTCAGGGTGGCGGGGTCCCTCCGCTGCGCCCACCTGAGGGGACAGCCGGGCTGGCGAGCCCGCAGTCTTGCAAGGATGGGGGGGGGAGTCAGCCAGCCCCCTCCCCTGCACCTGCGGGGACACCTCCGACACGCACCCACACTCAGCCACCATCACCACCCCCAAAAAATAAGCCCACCTCAGTTAGCCCCGGGTACTAGTGGGGTGACAAAAGTAAGCCATGGGGGGTGAGCCGCAGCGGCATGGCTGGGGCGAGGCTGGGGACCACCCCGGCTGGATGCAGCAGCAGCAGCAGCAGCAGCCTGGCTCGCCGAGAAGGAGAAGGAGGAGGAAGAGGGAGCCACCCTATAGCTTTGGAGGGAATTCACTGAGCCCCTCTCTGCACTGGCTTAAAAAGGGGGTGGGGAGAGGAAGCGGGGGCAAGAGGCTGCGAGTCCCTTTGTAAGAGGCGGTGGCGGGGTGCCCTAGGGAGGGGGCAGGCTCCGGCTGGTACTTACTGGGTATCCTTCCCTGGAGGAGGAGGAGGATGCAGGCTTGTTTGGCGGAGTTTGCACCCGGAGACACGCTCGGCTAAGCTACGAGCAGCAGCAGAGGCGGCGGCGGCAGCAGCACATGGCAGGAGTACGGCAGCATCCACAGCCCCTGCGGCGCAGGGGGAGGGGGAAAGGGCAGGGGACCGGCCGAGCCCCCGCAGGCTCCGGGGCACCGGGTCCGGGCACCCCGAAAGCCGAGGGATGCTCCCGCTTCCCCTTTCCGTCCCCGTTCTTCTCCGCCCTGTGGACAGGGATTGACACCTGGAGTCGAGGAAAAGGCTGGCACGGCAGAGCTGAAAGATGCGGCCAGGCTGCGGGGAGGGGGCAGGAGGGCTGGGAGGGCGGCTGAAGGCCTCTTGGAGCCCCCCGAAGCTCTTGGGGGGCCTTTGGAGAAATGGAGGACACTTGGCTTTACCTCCTGCAATTACCAGCCACTCTCTGCTTTCCAAGTCTGCATTCTCCCTGCTCTCACCCTTGCTCCAGGCTTTCCCTCAAACCCAAACCAGGCTGGTAACACCAGAAAGGTCTCTAGTTCCAGTTACAATACAGTGCCCCAGCTTCCCTCCCTTAGCCAGGAAAACAAAACCCCAACCCCTCTGGGGGCCTGAAAGAAGCCCGTGCGAGGGTTAACCCTGTCCTGCCTCCTCTCTTCCACGGTGGAAATCAGCTCCTTGCATGAAGGGGATGGTTGGCTGGGGATGCTTTGGGAGAGAGGTCCGGGATGCTTTGGGAGAGAGATCCACAAATTCACATGGGCCATGGCTCAGAGACAGAATCAGTCCTGGGGTCCACAGCCAGGACCTTCCAAATTTTCAGGAAACATGGTTGTGATCAAAACTTGGTGCTTGAGACAATTTGTTCCCCGCTTTTTGCTCAGCTGCTCTCTCTGTCCTGCCTTCCTATCTGTTGCTCAGTTGTTAGTTATTCTTGTAAGACGAAAGGCAGAAATTTGCCCTGGTGAAAACAAAACAAACAAACAAACAAAAAAAAAGCAGTATGAAATGTTTGGTTCTCCTCAGGAAATTCTTAACTGTGGAGGCTGGCACACTCTTCATACCAGCATTCAGAAGTTAAATGCATACATTGTCCCCAGTCTTTGTTCAACCCAAAAGAGGAAGGGGAAATCAATACTTGTGAATCCACACCTTCACCTGGCATTGGAGTGGATTCTGTAAAACTCTGTCAAGCAGTACATAGTTTGAAGGAACTGGATGAAAGTGCAGCAAGTTTTCCTGGGGGGGGGAGGTGCTGGGTGTCTCTCCTTTCCCTAATCCAAGCACCCCCTGTGGCTCTTGTTTTGTGCTGTACAGGAGGAGGCGGGAGAGGCTGCTCTAAGGGAGGACATGGTGAGAATGATAATGAGCCTGCTTGGGCAGACTTGGATTTGAGATGATTGCAATTATGACATCAGGAGTACAAGGTATTGCCTTCGCCAGCAAAGCACGATGCATTCTGAACAGGCTCTGGGATTCCTCTTGACGTTACTTCTGCAAACTGAATGGAAACAAAAGTGAGAGTAGGCTTTGCTAATGATGCCGTGCAATCACTTCAATCATGATCAGTATTTTAATAACCTAAAAAGTTTCCAAAAAGGCTTCTGAACCCCCCAAAAGACCACTTATGTGACAATAAAGAGCCACTTATGTATTTGTACACACAAATATATCATCTATATATGCATGCCTGTAACTTTTCCTCAGCATTCAGAACAGTTTCCAGTTTACCAGCATCTTCCTTGTACATTACTGGGGAAAACTAACATGTAGCCATATACTACTGAATTGTGATGTGGAGCTCAGTCACCCGAACCCAAGCACTACTTTGTCTTTGTGCCACAACTATAGCAGTCAACTAATGAGGTGAGGGTTGTGCCACAGACAGCTGTCCACTGAGAACTCACCTAAGATCACCAGATTCAAACAGGCTGCTGAAAGGCCAACAGCATTAAATTCCTGCTGCCACACGCAGGAAGTCTGCAGTTTATAGGTGCAATCTGCAGGTAGTTCATGACCAGAAACAGATCCTGATTGTTACTGTCTAAAGAAAAGGAATTTTCATGTGGCCATATTAATCCTTTATTATTAAACTGACCTTAGAAAGACATCTCATGTTTGTTTCACTTAGAGTAATGCTAATTAGATAATAATGATGCAATATCATATTCCTGTTTCTTGCAACCTCTTAAAGCTCCTGTATTACCAAAAAAGTGTCTGTAAGCTCTACATAAACAATTTCTCAAGCTATAGGATTTAAAAACATTGCAGCAAAGCAATTTTGATCTGTCAGGTATGTAAATGCAGGACATGATGTAATTGTTTTGCAGGTTTTTACCATGTTATGATCATGGAAATCTTTCTCAATTATTTCAATGCCTCAGACCTGCAGTTTTATCTAGTGGGCCAATTTATTCCCAAAGTAACTCATTTAAAATCAATGGGGTGACTCCAGAGATGGATTTGGCACAATGAGCGCATCTTTCACTGACAGCACAGCTGTTGCATAGAAACGTAACTATTATCTTATGCAAATAAAAGGCCTTTCACCCCTCAGTGATGTCGAATTCTCATGATAGGAAGAACCAGTGCCTTGAAGCTATAGTGTTTCAAGCTGTTACTCTGTCAACTTTTATAAGCTAAGTGGAGTCAGTAATTTTTAATATTTAAATGAAAGACCACCAAGACAAAAAACTAAATATAGTATGATCCACCTACTTTAGTACCTGCATAAGAATTCTCAGGACTCAACTAGTAGTACTACTGGTAGTTTATCAAACTGATCTGCCTTTTCATTTAGGGCTTATTGTTCAGACTTAATGCCCTCAGAGTTGTCGTTAGCTGAGAATCAGCGCCTTACAGGACGGGGCCTGTGACAGTCACAACACAATAGAAGAGAGGCTTTCTATTACAAGCAATTTCACTGAAAGAAAAATAAAAAGCTAAGTGCCCTTTTACTGTTCATTAATAATATGGCATGAGTGATTTAGAAGCTCTTCTGATTTAACTCAACGAAAGCCATAGCAGAACAGATGAATAAATAGTTCTTGTACCTACTTAAATCCAGTGAGAAGGAATGCAAAATGCATCAATAGTAGATAGAAATCACCTGTAACTTGTATGTTCCATTTCTTGGATGCACTGAGGAGATGAGACATGGTTAGAGGGAAGCCTAGACAGTCTTTGTGGCATCACTTTGCAATATGCTCACTTGTGTACATAACTATTCAGTTTATGCTTAAACATATGGTTGTTTGAAATCTGGTATTTGTGATCGTGAAGATCATTCTTCATTGAGTGTATTGCCACGGGACTGCTGTTATTTACACTCAGATCAAAAGAGCCAGAGAATAACCCAAGTGAAGTGCATCCTGCTCTTTATATACTATTGACCCATCCTTCAATAGTATGAATTTGGAAAGGATCCAGTGCAGAATCCTTTTATAACTTCTTTATTCTCTAGGAAGCCTTCTTTCTAAGAGGACATTAAAAGCCTTTTTGCTAGGATAACCTGAAGATCTTTTTATCAGATGGCTTTCAGAAGCTTTGGTGGAATTAGGAATCAAGAAATTAACTAAGGATCTGGACTACTATGTACTGTGCAACGAAAAACAACTTACGATTTTTATTTTCCTCTACTGCATGCAGTTTCTGAGTACTTTTTAAGTAATAACATGTAGTGCTGTGCCTTCATTCAGGGATGAATTCACAGAACGGAAAATTTGCTTATTGGCAGAAATGGTTTCAGTAAAATCAGTGAGTCTACCTGAGGCAACTATACCTCAGTAACAGCCTTTTCCAGGATAGTATCTTCTCAGACCCAACCTGTTTGAGTTACCACAGCCTGTCTGCAGGTTCCTTTGGCCAGTGACACTAAACAGAAAATACTCCATGGATCCTGCCTCTCATATCCTAACAAATCATTCATATCCTCAGACCTACTTTAAGCACCCACGCTCTAAATGCCAGAACAGGAGAGAGGGTACCTGGTTCACAGTTTGTAATCATCTTTGTCATCTTCGGTTCTTTTCTGGAAACTATTTCTCATTAGCCAGACTCCAGCTTTCAGACAACTGTTATATCAGACCCTTCATAACACCAGCAAAGACTACAATGTAAAAATGTGAGTAGTTAAATAACATTTTATTCTACCTAAAAAAGTACAGTACATGCACATTATTAATGTAATAGTATAATGTAGCTTTTTTTTTTTTTTAAGTAAAAGATCTGCCATGTAAAAAAGTATTAAGTCAGGCTGCATGGTACTGAGTCTCTGTCTGAACCCACTTACATCTGTTTCACATTAGTTTAATTTGACTTCAGTACAATTACCCCTGAATCATAGTCATAGGAGAATTACAATCTGGCTCTTAGTTTTTCCATGATGTCTCTGAAGAATCCTCATAAGATCAAGGGTTGATATCTGACAAAAATAGCAAGCCTGATTAATAAAAACAACCCAGCAAATTCATTTTATAGCAGTACTATTCTCTTCCCTCATGTCATTTTTTTTTTAAGATTGCTTACCAGATAGATACAGGATGTTTTACCTTAGCAGGCTGATAACTTTCCTCCATATTAAACAGGAAATTTGGGGGTTAGCTTTCGGAGATACCTGTGTTTCTTTCACATTCACACCGGTAGCAGTGTCACGGAAGGAAAATGTACAGGCAGCAGGCTGCCCAGCCTGCTGGTGGCTTTCAGGACCCTGGACAGTGACGAGCCGGTGGACTGCCCTCTGCTCCCCGGTTGTCCATCTGCCCACTGTCCATCTGGGCCAAGGGAAGTACGGGAGAAACCAGCGACTCAAGAAAACATGGGTATGAGCCTCCCTAGTGCATGAGTTTCCTGGCCCCATGTGAGAGTTCAGCCTGCCAAGTCAATGCAGTGACAATGCAGACTTTGTAATAGACTGGCAGCAGCAGGCACAGGGGAAGAGGAGCACGCAAAATATCTGGAGAGGGAAAATGAGGTGCAGTGGATGAAAGGCAGGCACTATCAGGAACGTCCTTAGAGAAGTATGGGCAACCATAGTAGTGACGAGTTAAAAAGGGAACAGGAAAACCACAAAGCCCGTGAGAGAAATGAAGGATTGGAGAATAGACGGCCTTGACAGGAAAAGGGTAAGGAAGAACGGGTGGGACACAGACTCTAGAGAAGGCAGAATGAGGGGATAAATGAGTGCAAGGGCTTAATGCACTACAGAAATATATTAAATCACACCTGCAGATACAGGAATCATTCAAGGAGTAATAGAAAATTGCACTACTTGAGTAGATGAAGGAAACTAGAGCCACGTTAACATCATTATATATATATATATATGCTCATTACTCTAATGATTTTTTTTTTCTTTTTCCAGTGCCTCAAGGTGTAAGAAATGCACTTATGAAGCTTTGTACTTGGAACATGCAGGGATCTTGGGCAAGACTTCTGATTATTTTCTGCATTGCCACATAGCCTGACTGCCTATTTCCTCCTTAATCTGCAGGACTAGTAGAACTAACTCAGCTACATGCAGGGATGCTTATCCTCTACTCTGACCTTACTTCCCAGAGACACAACAGCAGCCTTATCAGCCAGGAGGGCAGGGGCCGAGGCCATACGCACCAAAGGCATCAGCACTGGTCTCAGAAGCATTGTCTTACCACCCATTTTACCAAAACCTTCCATCATTTCTTAGAATCAATTATGCCACTAACTGCAGCTGTTCCTTTCAGGGTTTTTTTCACTGCAGTATATCGTCTCAGCAGCATATTAAATGCAGGGGTTAATGCAGCTATAGAATAGTTAAAGTAGGGTGGAAGAGTCTGCACAGACACCATTCATGGTGACCAGTGTCCTCCTATTGCTTTCAGCCATGCCTGTTTCTTTTCCACTCTGAAAAGCAAGGGAAGCAAGAAGACACACTGAGCATTTAAAGGGCCAACTACAACTCTAGTATTAATCATCGTCATTTTAACAGTACTTAGAAGAGCTTTACTACTTTCTAAATTAGGTAACATATTTCTCAGATGGCTTATGTAGTAAGAAGCTGTTCCCAAAAATACAAAAGTAATGGTATTTAGTATGGAGCTATGGAATAAGGAATGAGATGAGGGTTCCTGTTCAGTTTCACTCCCAGCACTCTCCCTCACTTCCCCTCAACTTTGTAGCCCAGGTCATACATCTTTTCAGACACACAGGTGTAGAACTTCTGCAACCAGTAGTTTAGCCATTGTTTGAAAGGCTAATGCTCTGAATTGCCTGGGTCTCTGCAGCTGCATACTGCTGGCACCTTCAGTGCTGGAGCTATCAGGGGAAAATATCCTCGAAATAGGATGATATTTCAAGCAGAATCAAATCAATAATTTATTATTCTGTTGTAGGATGAGCGGGGGCTATGTTCTCAGTGTAAATTAGAAAACATTAATATTAATTATAGGAACAGCGCACCAGGCACTATAACAATGAGCAAAACAGCTCATGACTGGATGTCTTAATATACTAGCAAGGAAAAAGCTAGTCCTGCATTTCTGAAGAAGCGTAACCTGACAGGAGGTGCATCCCAATTTGAATTTCTACACAAAATGTACACACACACACACAGATATAGTCATGAACAAGCAACACTAATACAAACCTGTGTGCGAGTGGAATCTACTGGACTTGGTAAAAAAAACAGGTAATTAAAAGACTAGATCCGTACTAGTATAGAATATCACCTCTTACAGTAACTACCCTGACAAAGATGTTCTCCATTTCATTAACTATCTCACAGCATTTTGTGGGAGAAGATATAGTGGAATTACAACAGTTTAGATGGAACATGGCAAGAGAGTGCAGTGTTATTCACACATGGAATACTCTCAGCAAAGTGAGAAGCTCGCTGTGAATCAACCCATAGGCAGTGGCTTCTCACAGTCAGCAGATCTGCTGCAGCCTACAGACCAACAGGTGACATGCACTTCATTCTGTTACCCATGAAAAGAGATGTGTCACCATTTATAATTATAGTAGGCTTCTGGTCTATGTGTAGTCTGGGAATACAAAGGCTACGAAGTGATCATGCAAGTTGGGAATTGTACTGAGATAACACATCTTTATGCTGAACAATGGAAAAATGTGACGTACATTAACTTTCTAAGCTAAAACTTGCAGAGTTCTCTACAAGCAGCTTCCTTTATCCATTTACATTTTGAATGCACACATTCTTTAAGCTTTTTATGGAGTAATTCAGGAATGCTTCCTTACAGCTCTAAACCAGCTGCAGTTACTTCTACACAGAAAAGTGCTGGGATCTTCCATCTAAAGGGAACAATATATACCACTAAATATACTTTACATCTATACATTGTATTTGTCTATAAAGATCCAATTTAGTAGTTCTAATCTGATTCCTTACTATACAAAATAATGTGATGCAGGTATTCTCTAGTTCCCAGTGACTTAACATGGTTCTTGAGCAGTGAGATCAAAATTACGTGTACTACAAAATGCCTGTACAAGTCAGAGAAGCACTCTGGGGTTTGGTTTTGGTTTTTTTTCTTTTCTTTTTCTTATCACAAAGAAATAGTTTCACAAGGCTATTAAGGGAAAGATCTCCCCCTCATTTAGAACACTTCTTTGAAATACTAAAGAGTACTGGGGATTAGTGACTATTTTATTATAGCAGTTGTCAACCAAAGCTTTCAAAAGTGACAAGTGATTTTCCATCCCCAGCTGAAGACACCTTGGGAAAAAAAAAGTTTTCAAACATCTAAGAAAAAGATGCCCCTTTAAATCATCTCCAAGTGACCATTCAAGAGTTCAGGGATCCAAATCAATTAGTCCTGATCCATAGTTATAAACGACTACAGAACAGCTTCCCAAAGGTACTAAGGCAAGCAGCTCTGAGTTAATGGCACTTGGGCACCTAACCATCCCATGGAACTCATTAGAGGCAAACACCACCTGATCCATCAGTACTGTAACCACACTAATGGAATTAAAGAAGTAAAGAATTTAGCACATAATTATATTGGTGAACATTTTGAGTAAAGGAAGCAGATGGAATGAATGAAGGCTGTCACCACGGCAGTTAGCTACCCACACAGACAGCAATAAAAATCAAGTCCCCAAGAGTTGGGAAGTAGTGCCAAAAGTACACATTTATGGTGCAATTTTTCTGAATGTCAAGCTGGAACTCAGAGCAGCTATGGTTATAAAAATATCAACAGAAATTTGACTCTACTAACATTAGATATTGCTAAATATATAAACAGGTGTGGAAGTTAGCTATTCCAGGGCCTTGCTAGATAGATTAATAACCTGCCTTTGCCAGTGCCCATACTTGATATTTCAAGGAGAAACATAATACAGCTAATTCTATTTTCTTTAGCATCTTCCAGCTGAGTATCTGAAAACATTCTACTAGCAAAAGTGAATCATGGAAACCTTTTAGAATAAATATTATTATGGCCATTTACAGATGAGGTAATTGATATATAGAATGGTCTAGCATCTCATCTAATTTCATGAGAATCCTCAATACAGTGAAAAATGAAAATGAGATTTTCCAAAGCCCAACCACTTAATTGGGGAAAAAAAAAAAGTAATTTGATGATGTAAGAACACAGACTGGCATACTGAAAAATATTTTTGAAAAAGAAATAGGGTAAGAATCAAGACATATACCATCATTTGACTTGGGAAAAGTATACCTCTTTTTCCAGTAGTTAATTCTATACAAAATCTTTGCATAAAGCCACCCTCCCTCTCAATTGCCACAAACATCTATAATTTATACATGCTGGCTATTTCATATCACTTTCTGCCAATAGAGCATCATCCTTTAATTATAATAAATATCTCATTCTTGATACTGTAACACTCCAAAAAGAAAAAAAATCACAAAGGCTCTTTAATTTTTCATTTTGTGGAATCACAGAAATCTATACCTGTCAATCTATCCTTGTGTGTCAACTTCCTTTCTCTCAGTCCCATAATTCTTTTTGTGTTTTTGATCTTTCTTCCGCTGTCTTGAAAAGCAGTGGTGAAAACTGAGTGAAACAAAGATCCATTCATTACAGATTTATTGTAACTGTATTTAATTACAAAGGAAACTATTTTTTGTGTTATTTTTCCATGCTGTTCAGCACTGTAATGTATTTTGTTTCTTTTGCAACTGGGTAAAGACACACACTCAAGGTGAACTACAAAAAAGCTGGGATCCTATCGTTTCCTCATTTCGTGTAGGAAACTCACTGAAGCACTGAAATCAGTACTTGTTTAAGCTGTGATAACCCCACTGTTTTAACAAATAAGGTATTTGTCAAACCCAGTGTTTGACTCTTCAATATGCTTTTGCTGCTTTAGAGGTGTGGCATCCTCATGGCACATAGGACTTGGTTTGGTTCTGCTTCACTCTGATTTGGGATGGATATTTAAACAAGTGTGGTTTTTTCCTTGATAATGCAACAAACACAAACCAACAAGTTTTGCAATTGACTGAATTGGTGCTTTGCACATGAAAATTCTCTAAGATTGTGGCTGTTTGTCAGGAAATTTTCCAAAATGAATAATATTTCAGTTTCTTGGTTTTAGGAATAATGTCATTAAAACAAACATTTATTTTTGGCTTACTTTATCCTCTACCTTGACATTCACTAGTCATTAATCAGGGGTTAGTAATAAAAGGCAGTCAACTTCCTTTTGTTAGTAGTTTCTGATTCACACATAGTGGTAGGAGGAAATCCAGCTGCTGCGAATACTGGATACACAACAGTCTGACAGCCCATAGGTTCTTTAGAGCTGGAGAGGCTGCCATGGGAACTGACAAAAGTAAACCAATATAGCTATTCATTTCATTATTTTGGAGAACCAAGTTTTCAGATCAGTAACATTGCAGCAGCCACAACACAGCAAACATGAGCTAGTTACCAGTAATGTAATCCTCAAACCCCACCAAGATCTAAAAGAAATGGCCCCTGAAATCTTCAAATGAAAAAAAAATTATCAGTAGCCAAAAAAAGAAAGGCAGACTACCTCTCTTTTCAGCAAATAAAATTACAATCATTTTTTTCTTACGCACAAATAGCAGAATTGCCATGGCTGGACTACCCACATCCCCATTTATACTTTGTAAATCAAAGATATTTGCTCCTATGTCGGCTTCTACTAAAAGAACCACTTTTTCTTCAGCCATTTACAAAGCAACTAGAAAAATATGTCTTCATATCTGCAAATCTAAAGATAACAGTCTTACAGGGAGCCTTGCATTCACCTCCATTTTGAGATTAATCGTGTTTTGTTTTCTAAGTGTCATCCTCCTTCTCAGATATTATATTCCACCTAAAAAATTGCCAGTGTTGTTAAGGCCAAGAACCACTGAGGCTATTTAAAACTTGCATTAGCCTTTAGTCATGAAGTAACTTGTGTCTTAAACTGCTATCTCCTCAATCCCTAGACTTACAGCCATGATTAACAAACACCATTGAGAATCAAATCAATACACCTGCAGTAAAGGGAACAGAAACTCCTTCTCTGTAACTTCTGCTGAGGTGGAAAGAATCTGCTAATATTTTCTAACTGATGGTATTAATGTGTAGTTTACTGGGTACTTACTGAAAAGTGTGTTGCTTTATGGTTGTCAAGTGTCTGAGCCCTTCACAGATGAAGACAAGGACAGTGCTCCTTATCAAACAGAGTGAGCTTATGAAATTTCACAATACAATGAAGTTTCTCCAGAAATTGTTCCATAGTGCTGAGAAGACTGAAAAGAAAAAGAAAAAAAAAAGTAAAATAAAATTGTGTAAAGGAGAAAAAAATTACTAGCAATAATGAAGCTACCATGGTGATACCAAATAACTGGAAATTTGTGAATATAGTATTTGTCATCTAGAAAGGAGGAAAACAATCCAGGTACATCTGTCGTCTTGTCATTGGCCAACCCAGCCCAAACTGCCACAAGCTAGAAAGGAGACAAAAGAGTTTTTCTTAATAGGTAAATTACAAGAGTTGGACTGAGGCTACTGGTGATGATTTTGGAAGACTTTTGATATTCTTACAGTACATTTTGTAAAATGGTTAATTGTGTATGTTGATAACATATGGGATGTGGGAATGAACGTAGTTGGAAGGTATTGCCAACACTGACAAAGAACAGTTTATAATTTGGAAAGAATTTATTGATACTGCAAGTTTGTGTGATACAAATTCAAACACAATTAGTATTAGTAGTACCAAGTGGGAAGGCATGCACTGGAGAACAAAGAATTATTGTTATTAAGGACAGTAGATTACAACCCAGGAGGAAAAAACATGGGAATATTAACAGAACATAGGAAGTCTAGGAAAATAAAATTCCTATGAATCAGGTAAATGTTTCTAGCACAGATCTTACTAGAACAGATAAAGAAAAACATCATCTGGTGGGATGGGAATCCTAACCTGAAAAGTGAATAGAAGTGTATGAAATTAATACTGGTACGACATTAACTGAGTATACACTAATTCAAAGGTTTCTACTCATCTATTGAACTAAATTTTTGAGCACATTTTTGAAGGCAGCTGCAAGAATAAAAGCATAATTTTTTAAGACATTGAACAGCTTATGGAAGAGATTTATATGTTATTGCCTGTTATTAATCAAACTTGTATAACACATAAGATTTCTTCCTATCCTAGTCCTATTTTCCTTTATTTCTACATTCTGGATCTGATTTGCTTACTCAGTTAATTCAGCCCCTTCTAGCTTTGTGTTGAACTGCATTCATTACACAACCCTATTAACAACCGCAGGTATTAATTTTAAATATTAAAAATCACTGGCTCTCCTGGTTTCTGTGACTTTAGAGCAGGGATAAATATTATTTTATGTTTAGGTCTTATCCACATGATGTAATCTACAGCTTTCATATTTATTATTCAATTCATTCAAGGAGAGATGTAATTTCTGTTTCCACTGACAAGCACAGGGCAAAAAGACTCATCCCAAAAATGCAGACAACTGCACTAATTCTAAGTGTTTCCATTTTTACTACCAACTATGAATCACATTAAGGTGATTTAGACTGCAGCCCACTCAGGCACCTGAATTGGTGTACGCAAGGTCACACAAGTCACTGACAAAGCTATAAACAGACCCTGAGCATCCCTTCTCTTGGGCTTGTGAAACATCCATCAAACTGAAATCCCTTTCTTTGATAATGCATGTAACATGCTTATGGCAAGGCAAAAAACAAAGGGGGGAGGAGGGTATATAAAATTTTTAAAAGTAAAATTCAGGTTCTGTGTAAATCTGAACATGGATATTCCTGAAGACTTATGATGTCAGTATCAACATACACATTTAGTCAGCAACAGATGTTTTCCTTGGAATATAACTTTTAGCTGAAGGGAAGCCCTAGACCATATAAAGAATGTACCTATGCTAATTTTTCCTAAGATTTTTTTTTTTTTTACTATTAATTATGCCACAGAAAAATTAGTCTTAGTGTGTCTTCACACCCTCTATTTTGATTCCTGTAATTTTCTTGCCCACTGCTTTTTCACACATAGTTACAAGTGGTTAACATGACCAAAAATGCTATTACTTGTGAAACACAGCATGCAAGAGATTGTCTGTTTTCTTCATCTTTCAGTATGCATAAGCACAGAGGCAATGTCATTACAGTACCTTTTAAACCGAAATAAGACCCCCAAACTCTTCCTGCTGGGAATTTCAGCCTATTTCCATTAAAACCGTATTTCACATTCACACAGGTACTAAAAATGTATCAAAAAAATCAGGAAAATCAGGATATATCTGTATTGCCTTTTGTAGGCAATTCTAAAGCTGCCCTCATGAATTCTTCCTCCTAATTTTGGCAAAGCTTTGTTAAATAAAGCATTTCTGTAGGGTCTAGACAACTGAGTTATAACATTTACATATTTTTTTCCCTTTAAAATTCCAATTACTCCATTAGTTATGGCAGTCTTTGTTCTTTAATAGCAAATAGTTCAGGTAAAGTAATGAGAACAGGACAGCCCTCACTAGTCAGCCCTAACAAAGGACAGTTTTTCACAATACAAGCCTTCTGCCTGCAAACTTTCATGGGAACAGTAGATAGACAGAAAATGACACAGTGTAAAAACAAATATAAGCAGATCTTGAGACAGCCCGGCTACTAGGTTTTACATTACAGCTGAGAATAACATCTTATACAATTTATGGAAGTTTCTTCCTTGCCACATTTAAAAATACTCGCGTACCACGGAGATAGATGCATCATAAGACTCTGTATAGATCTGAAAAGAAAGAATAGTTGTACAGAGTATGCCTGCACAGCAGTTTCCTGAAGGGGTTTTGGATGCAATTATTCACACTACAGGGGAGATATTTTCTTCTAAGCTGATAAAGAATGTGGTAGTTTAACACTACACTCATAGGAACCTTAAGTCATTATATATTCCTATAGTTCCCCTCACCTTTCTCATCACATTCCCTCTTACTTTAAGTTAGCTCCCTTACTGCATTCCAAATTACACGGTACTAGAACCTGCAGTTTTTAAGACACGGACAATCTCCTCTGAATTGTTTTTGCATTATCTTTCCCACTGGAGCCTTAGCTAAAGAAAATTCTCTGACTACTGCTGCCATACAGAAAACAACAAACCAACTAAATATGTTGCTGTGAAGAAAGGGAAAGAGTCTCCAGGCCTGCCAGAACACACAACTTTCTATCATCTAGAAAGTTTCAATGATATTTCAAGACTCTACATGATTTTAAATAACTCAAAGAACCATTATGACCAAAGAACATGAAGTAAACATGAGGCAGAAAAGAACTTGCCATTCCTCCTGGAAAAGTATGCTTAAAAAAATCCTATTTCAATACTTATTAAGTCTTTTCTTGTTTTCTCTTGCACTGGCTGCGTGAGAGCTACTCCAGTTGTCCAAGAGAAGAATTTCCTAAGTAGGCAGAAAAAAAAAACCTGCTCAGACAGCCTGTTTAAGTGCATTTAGAAAGCACTGCCTCCTCCAATCTTCCAGGGAAACATTTTTCATTCCAGATAGTTGTAGAGGAATGGATTGCAAGGTTAATGCTCTGAATGTGCTGGCTGGGGATTGCTGCAAACCAGAGGCAGACGGTGCGAGCAGCAGTGAGGGGCTTGGAACCCCAAGCCACAGGTGGGAGACAAACCAACACTGAGAAAAGGCACTGATGCCAAATAAAAATTCAACTAAACCCAGGAGATTTATTTCGTCATAAAGTGCACAGAGTAACAAATTTAGGGCTTTTCTAGAACACTCTGTGAACATGGTGTGCAGATCTGGCTGTTGGGATGGTTCCTGCCTGCATATGTAGGCTTACTTTGACAGACAGCTGTAAGGAAAATTAAGCATGAAAGAAAAGCAACGGCTTGAAATTAGTAACAACTCTCCAAAAAACCTGTAGATTTGAATTTTCCAGTGTATATACAAGCTATTTTTTTCCATGAAAGCCAAATCCCACAAATGCAGAATTATGACATTAGGAACAGAACTCTGTCCCAAGTAAGCAGGCAACTGCTTGAGGTCCTGCCAGAAAGGCAGTCTTTTTCAGAGGAAACTCATCCTGTCTCTGGGCAAAGTGTGTAAAAGAAAAGAAAGTGGGTACTACACGGGGTATTTCCTTTCTTTTAAATCTTTTTCTCTAACGACTTTGTTTCTTCCACAAAGATAAACACTACCCTGGTCTTAAAAATGCTATTTTGTTGTTGGATACTATTAGCTGTACATTTCTACAGCAGGTAGGTGTCAATGCTGGACGATACCCAGGGCAGAGGGAGTAGACAAGAGGGCAACAGTTCAGTAGGTCCATGTCAGGGTAGGGACAGATGCCCATCAACACTTGAAAATGGTACTCGCATGATATATTCCTGCTGCTTTCATTCCCACCCAGTGCCAGTGCATTTTAAAAACACGTTCTGTCGTAATGCATTCCATGGAAAAGGGGAACTGAGGAAGACAGATAAGAGCATTCAGTGCCATGTTTCCGCTTTGTAGATTGGGAAAGGACAAATTTTACAGGTTTTGTCATATTATTGCTTCTTTGACAACGGTTGACTCTCTGCAGTGATCTGCGTTATTTATTTCTGCACTTGTTCAGAGGAATCAAACTCCAGGACTGACTCAATTTCTATTAAGGCTTGTTTTTGTTTCGTATTTGTTGCAGGACTTACTGTATTAGTGCATTACTGTGCATCTGGGTTACTTTTTAATTACACTTAAGATATATATACTCTCACAGACCAAAGCGAGTCAAAGGCCAAGGTGCCATAAGTCAGGCCAATTAGAAATACATAAAGCTTTGGTATGTGTTACCACTGGAGGTCAAAAATTTCAGAGCCAGGACATCTCTAGGATGCTGTGGCTGCTGATAGAGAGAAAACTAGTGGAAATCACTATATTCCCTCAGCGTTGCCTAGAAACCA
Source organism: Thinocorus orbignyianus (assembly GCA_013400375.1). Taxonomy (NCBI): domain Eukaryota; kingdom Metazoa; phylum Chordata; class Aves; order Ciconiiformes; family Thinocoridae; genus Thinocorus; species Thinocorus orbignyianus. Next base: position 769,618 of record VXBW01001765.1, read on the forward strand.
GGGGAATAGTTGTGATATGTTTCTAAAAACGGTCACTTACATTTGGGTGTTTTAATTATCTACATGGTGGAAAAAAGTATAGGAACAGTAGGGAGCACACTATGAGAAATCCATCATTCGTGTTGGATGGAACAGCCTACTCACTGCATGTTGGTCCCGCACACTTAGAATTTGGGAATTTGAAATTTAGAATTCAGACAGTGAAATAAATAAAAAAATATTTAAGAAGTCTAAAAATATTGCTATGAGCAGCTCATTTGGAGAGAAAGAAAAAAAGTAAACAAAGAGAAGTGTTTTCTGTAGCATGATCTCTGAAGCCAATAGAGGATATTACAGCTAACAGGATGTCATAGAGAAGGTGAAAAAGTCATGTACTTAGATGCTCTCTAATATTTTCAGGTATCTAAAATGGAAACCATTCTAAGACAAACTCTACCTTTACAATCTATGGATTTAACTCTTTGGATTATATCAAAGAAGTCAACGACCAGAGACCCAGAAATGCAAGAACTATGGTAACAATTTTCTTGAATGTCTTTCTCCAAGTGTCTAATTTCGCATGCAATCAAATACCTGACTTAGGAAAAAACAAACAAACAAACAAAGACACACACACAAACACACACAAAAAAAACCCCAACAAAACACAGAGCAAGATGGGGATCTGGAGCTTTCTACATTCATAAGTTTTATGTGGAGGAGTCTGGAGATCAGATATTCTCCATGACATTGCCCTCACAGAATCACAGAATGCTATGGGGTTGGAAGAGACCTCTGGAAATCATCTAGTCCAACCCCCCTGCCAAAACAGATCCTCCAAGAACTTCTTGCATACAAGTCTGTGTCCATTTCCTCTTGTCCTCTCACTGGGCACCACTGAAAAAAGGCTGGCCCCATCCTCTTGCCACCCACCCTTAAAGTATTTGTAGGCATTGATGGATCCCCTCTCAGTCTTCTCCAGACTAAAAAGACCCAAGTCCCTCAGCCTTTCCTCCTAAAAGAGATGCTCCAGATCTCTAATCATATTTTGGGAATATCTGAAATTACAAGGGGAGTCACAGACTGACCATCAACAGCTAGGGGCTAGAAAGACATTTCATCTAAGATTCAACAGTCAACTACTAAAAAGTTTTCTGAAGTGTACACAAAGTACTGGGGTAAATAAAATGACAGGCTTCATCCAGCATGATTGTTTGTGTGACTTGCTGGGAGATTTGAACAAGGCAGAGACAAGGAAGAAAAATTGCTTGTAAACAATCATTTTGCTATGATTTTGAACTACCTTTAAACCACTTTTCCCAGCATGTAAGGAAGATTAGCAAATCACATTAAAAACTCTCATCAGCCTACAATTAATACCGATTTCTAGATGGTGAAGGGGAATGTCCCTCCAGCTGGGACGACGCGTAGCCCTTTTAGAGGTGCCCGGCTACGGGTGACTGCAGTGCCCTGTCTGAACAGCAAGAAAAAGCCTTCATGCAAAGGGGTTTCTTGCAAAAATCCTCAGAGGTATCACGTTAAGAAAAACAGCAACCTGCCTGACAAAAAATAAATATGAGCCTATCACTTCTTCGAAAAGGTACAATCCAACACATCAACGTGAATACATTCATCAGGGACGGAACCAAATGCCGCTTTTTCAGAAGTTTTCCTTTTGTGGCTCATTTCTAAGGTGCTGTTTATTCTGCAAGATACTGAGAATGAGTTTCTTCAGCCGAATGCACCAAGAACGCTTTAGGCTCTCCATTTATCATCTGCTCCTCTGAAATATGAGCAGTTTGCCTTAAATCACTCCCTGGCATCCATTACCCTTCAACTTCCCGTCAAGTTACGAGAAAACAGTTCGAAATAATTANGCCTTTAGCTGTGGGGAGCTGTGCCCGGGCTGTTGGGCAGCGCTGCGGTGCCACACCGTGAGGCGGTGGACACGGAGAAGGGACGCTCGGCCTCAGTGAGCGAGCCTGGGGATGCCAAAGGTCACACCTAAAACCCCTGAAAGTGTAGAATCCTCCCAGAAACGCGGCCTTAAATTGTCCAGCTTACAGCCACCATCCCCAGTGTGCCTGCGGATTTGTAAGGGCATGTGGTGTTGCTCTGGTGGGTGTTTCAGGCCGCCGGAATCAACTGCTTCGTTTTTGAGGCCTAAATTTCTGTGCCGGTTACAGACAGCTGTTTTTTCTTGTCCAAAACTGATTTTTGTGGGTGATAGTGGGTTTTACCCTGTGTGTAGAACATCACTTACGTGGCGTTTGGGTGTAGATCCCAGTTATTTGGTTTGGTGGAATCTTAATGCGAGCGTAGAAAGACTCAGGCTTTGAACCTCTTACAAAGTGATTCCTTACCCAGATTTAACCAACTGTGCTTGTGCTCTGTTCCGATGAATAATCATAGGGGCATTTGTCATTCGTGATAAGAACAGGCATAAACATGCAAAAATGCTTGCACGAGCCAACTCCGGCTTGTGGAAAATACCTAAAATATTTTTAGATCTGAGCTGGTTTACATGCATAACATTAAGTATTGGTAAGAGTTATTCAGCGCTGCGCTGTAATGTCAAAATCCTACACAACTGCATCGGGTCAGATCCTTTGAGATAATGTTATGCTTTCATGTTGTATCTCAGTGCCAGTTCCAGACTTTGGAGACAGTGACGGATGTCACTCCAGAAGATGCCTGATATCAGATTAGAGTTTGAACTTGAATTCTAATGCTACACGGGAATACGAAATTCAGAGCAAAACTAGTATCTCGTGCAACCAATATTTCTGCTCTCTTATGTAGCGTGAAGGCAATTTTACTAAGAATGTGTCCTTTTACTGACTACTCTTGCTCTTGATTCTCAAAATATTTTTTATAGACGATCAGAATTCATGTGCTGATTGTTGATCATAAAATGAGAATAAATAGGATGCAAGATCTAAATTTCATTCAGGTCACAGGAAGCTTTGCGTGAATGGCTTCTGTTTAAAAATAAAATTAGCTCAAAAGTAGGAAGGAGTTAATGTGTCCTTTTACATGGGAAGCTATTTTTTGTCTCCACAGGAGGTTATCATAGAGTCAGTAGTACATGAATGGACAGTCCTGTGTCTAGTTTCCCAGACACACAGGAGGAATCCTTAAAGATGACAGGGCTTAGCACAGTCAGAGATACTAATTCCTTATGGTGAGCTAACCTAGAAATCTGTGTGTCTGAGCAAACTTGGCAGGACAGCCGTTGGATTGCTTGCAGGCGGTTTACAAAAGAGGTACAACACATCCTATTCGTGGTTTCTCTATAAGACACTTGTGTCTGTGCACTGTCTCTCCAGAATATTAATACAGGGAAGGTGGAATACCCTGTCTAATGTCCTAGTGTACTCTGAACAAACTTTGTTGTTCAGATCTGGCCATGTCATTGTAAAGAAAGAAGTAAAATTTTATACTTGTTTTGTATCAGGGTTTTTGTTTTATCTAGTGAGAATTGAAAAATAATTTTTTATTATTATCATTTTTTATATATACTAGGCTATATAGGATTTGCATGTAGGTATTTCTGAAGTTCAAATAAGGCTGTGATTTTTCCCCCCATAAAAATATTGAAGAGTTAAGAATTTCCCCCCCCC
>VXBW01001765.1:773228-863606 GCA_013400375.1 Thinocorus orbignyianus
CCCCTAATTCCAGGTATAAGCCACCTGAAGTTATTTACTGTAGTGATTTCAGGAGTCAGTTAATATAGTCACAGATATATAGTATGACCTCAAATAATCTGAATACTGTAATTCTAAGCCAGCTTTGTTGTTTAGATCCAGGCTTCTGCATTGAGCTGTTTAATTCACACAGCCAGTGACTGGCACATACCTGAACACCAACGAAATCATATGCATATTGTTAATCAGCGGCACGCGTTTGTGTTGCTTTTATCTTACCACAATGGGAAATCATTGTTGTTGCTGTGTGGAGACTGATGTTAGCTCTAAGATTCAAAGGCTTCAAAGATTCTAAACCAAAATTAAAATACTTCACATATTTACAGGCAACACCTCCTTGTTTAGATTTTTCCTGTGTTGCGGGAAATCTTTGCACTAATCTGACTGAAGCTGGAAGGGTATGAACACACATCTGTGACTTTTGAACTGCTTTTGGTTTTTTTTTTTTCCTTTGTATTCCTTCATTTGCCTCTTCAACAAACAGCTTTTAAAACTCAAGCATTAGTTTGGTAATACTGAATCGACTTTTCAGAAGGTGACGTTGCCTTTGACCAGCAGGGAGACTGAAAAAGAACCTATTTGTATCTTGAAAGAAGGAAGGGCATCTAGAAGTTCTATTTGAAACACAATAGTACTAGGGAAAAAGACTAGGGAAGATGTGGGTCCTCTCTGGAAGGAAACAGGAGACTTGGTCATCCGGGATATGGAGAAGGTTGAGATGCTGAATGACTTTTTTGCCTCAGTCCTCGCTGGCAAGGTTTCTAACCGTACTGTCTCAGTTGCAGAAGGCAAAAACAGGGGCTATGAGAATGAACTGCCTGCTAGAGGAGGTTAGAGTTGAGACCACCTAAGGAACCTTGAAGGTACACAAGTCCATGGGACCTAAGGAAGACCATTCATGGATCCTGAGGGAACTGGCGGATGAAGTTGCTGAGCTGCTTTCTGTTACATTTGAGAAGCCGTGGCAGTCTGGTGAAGTTCCCACTGACTGGAAAAGAGGAAGCATAGCTCCCAGTTCAAAAAGGGGGTAAGAAGGAAGACATAGGGAACTACAGGCCAGTCACTCTCACTTTGCCCAGCAAGGTGATGGAGCAGATCCTCCTGGAATCGCTGCTAAGGCACATGGAAAATAATGAGGTGATTGGTGTTGGCCAGCATGGTTTCACCAAGGGCAGGTCATGTCTGACAAACTTGGTAGCCTTCTATGATGGGGTTGTAGCATTCATAGATAATGGGAGAGCAACAGACATAATTTACCTGGATTTATGCAAAGCGTTTGACACTGTCCCACATGACATCCTGGTCTATAAATTGGAAAGACATGAATTTGATGGATGGGCCACTTGGTGGATAAGGAATTGGCTGGGTGACCGCACTTGAAGGGTTATGGTCAATGGCTCAATGTTCAAGTGGAGAGCAGTGACGAGTGGTATTCCTCAGGGGTCAGTACTGGGACTGGAGCTGTTTAAGATCTTTGCTGGGGACACTGACGGTGGGATCAAGTGCACCCTCAGCAAGTTTGCCGACAACACCAAGCTGTGTGGCACAGTCAACACGCTGGAGGGAAGGGATGCCATCCAGAGGGATGAGAGATGGGCCTGTGCAAGCCTCGTGAAGTTCAACCACGCCAAGTGCAGAGTCCTGCACCTGGGTCATGGCAATCCCAGGCACAAATACAGGCTGGATGGAGAATGGATTGAGAGCAGACCCGAGGAGAGGGAATTGAAGGAGAAGGAATTGGTCTGATGCTATAATTTCAACTGAAATTGGGAAATGTTAATCGCCACCCCTAACTTTTTACCAAATTTAAACTTTCACTCAGCAAATCACTTAAACCTATTCTTAATCTGACCATTAGTCAAATAGTCTATTAAGTTTTAGTCCCTTAATGTGACTAATCCCATCTTGTTCAGCAAATAATTTAAATTTGTAATGGGATCTAAGTACCTGATTGGTCCCATTGCGTTGAAGATTTATTGCATGCTTCAAGTGAAGTATGTGCTAAAGTAAACAGGATTCAAATCATTGATGCTACTGGCTGATTTGTTCCTGCAACCTTCACTGGAGCACAGTGGATGGAGGTTTCTCTGCTCTCCATTCCGGACGAGGCCAGCTGTGCGTTGGAGTTTGGCTGATGTATTTCCAGTTAGAAAGAAGACAAGGTGGAAGTTAGTAACACTAATGGGGAGCGGGGGTGCTTCCTTGTATGTACAGGTTATACTAATAAAAGGGATGTTTTTTAAGTACATAAAGAAGAATCTAAATATAGTGTGTTTACATTTAGACTTATAGTTTATCTGTTGGTTGGTTGGTTTGACAGTAGGTATTGAAACACCTTCAAAATGCCTGTTCACGGAATGACATAATGTTGAGTGTCTTGTAGCAGTAGAAGCCAGCACATACATTTGTCGTGGAGGACGTGCCTGTGAGCTGGTGTTCTAGCACCATTCCCACGGGAGAATTGTTCTAGCACATGGCTCCTGGATTACTCTGTGCTGTCTTACACAGGTGCAATTGTGTGGTGAACTCAGGTTAGTAACCTTTTAAGCCAGAAGTTTCTAAACTGTGATGTGAGTAATGGTAGTTTTACACATATCACTCAAAAGCACACAGTCACTTCTGGAACACCAGCCCTCCCACACCTTTCTACAAAACAGGAAACTGCTGGTGCCACTGCCAGCTCTTAATTTATCAGAGGACAGTTTGACTCTTGAAACGGAAATAATATATTTTTTTAATTTATTTAGAATACTGTTAGATTATTAGTTGTAAAGGACTGAGAGACCTAACTCTGAGGTATTAGGAGTAGGTGTAAAGAAGAGCTTTTGTGTAATCCAGCACACTAAGTATAAATAGTGCTCATCTAATTAGTGGCTGAGAAGATTATGTATGGTGTGTGTCAGGGAGCTATCAGTTGTATTGCTTTCATCATATTTTGCCTCTGACACAAATGATCCCGTGCAAAATTCAGATGGAACATTTGGGACTTTAATTCAAAATGGGGTATTGTAGCTTCTTTGGCCTTTGTTCATCAAGTTTTGCTTCAGAGAACTTAGAAAGTAGCAACCAGAGGTGGTGTATTCTCTCATTTCTTAAGAAATTTTAAGTGTGAGTCTATTAAAGCTGGCTTCACATCTAAGACTTTTATTACACTCTCAATTTATAGCAGTTTTCTTGTCACTGAAACAGAAATGGGTCCAAGAGGCTTCTGTTTTGCTTCTGTGGACAGAAAAAAACTACAGATGTGATTATGAAACATGCAGTTTTACCTCACTCTAACTTTCAAATCCAATGAGATACTATCTGCATTCAGTAACCAGCTAAATCTAAAGGCATGTTGGAAGGTCTCTTGGGATTGCATCGATGCTGCAGAAAAGCAGTGGGCACTTCCCATGTTTTAACCTGTTCTCCTGAAGAAGGAGTCTGTGGGTGGGTCAGTGCTCTCTGCTGGCCTCTTTCTCCTTCCCATTCTGCATTTATTAGCCAACTTTGCCTATTTGTGAGCAAGAAGGAGGAGTCTCAGTGGTACAAATGTCAGTGGCTGGGTAGGAGAAAACCTAACGACTTAACATGAATTTTTTAGAGAAAGTCATTCTGTTCTGCATTTGTTCTCAGATGAGCAACTAGAGGATAATAACTGGTCAGCCAGGGCTAAGCAGCTGGAGAAGCTTAAAGTAGATGACCAATTTTAACACCGACAGCGTGTCCTCAGCCACAGCTGGGCATGTTAGAGTGAGGTGGGGAATGCCTGCAGGTAAGGAAAAGGTAGCGAGTTGGGGAAATTGAAAAGAATTTAGGGGGTGTGGTAAGATGTGAGCCACATCGGTAGGGAAAGCAATCTGTAGTAGTAGTAGTAGTATTACTAGTAGAGCAATTTATTCTTTTTTCTTGAGTTGTATTACCATCATGCTAATATGAAAGAAAAATAGTTAAAATAGAAAAATTAGTTTCTTATTTGTATAAACTAAGTTTTAATCCAGTGTGCATCATCATAACCAGGTTAATCTCTTAATGTACTTGAAGTTAGCAGTGTTTACTCTGTATATTTCTGTGTTGTATTCATGTGCACAATTTATGCAACATAAAGAGTTAATGCATACTTTAATTTAAAAATTATCATAGTGCCAAAAAGGAGGAGCCTATATTTCAGATCCTGATTTCATTCCTTTAAATATGATTCTTTTAGATGTCTTAGATTAGATGCTTGAAGGAGTTCCCATCACTCTTCCAAAGTCATTTATGATTCCACAGAGAAATCACTCCGAAGAACCCCTTCTGTTCCGTGCACAGCATTACAGCTGTAGCATACTGTTAGTGTGCACAGAGTTAGAAGAGTGGATTTGTAGCAGGAAGCCCACTGAAAGGGTCCCTAAGCTAGTCAGTAGGACAAGGATGGCAGTGACAGCATCCTTGGCTTATATGAAATTCACAGCACAAATCCCCTTCTGCATGTCGTTGTCTGAATTGCCCGCTTGGACAAGGCTGTCTCGCTGGCTAGTTTTGGTTTAGAGCATTGAGCTGTTGGGGAGGAAGAGAAGAAAGGAGCTGGGCTGTGGGAGAGGGCACACCACCAAACCTTTATAAATCAGCACAGTGGCTAGTGTGTTTGCAAAGTGTTTGTCACCTTGAGTTGAGTGTCCTTATCAGCCTCGGGGACATCAGATCCCCACATCTCACGCAGATGCTGCAATTCCAGTCCGTTAGAGACGGGAGCTTCCTACATTTCCAGCTGGGAGGTGACCACTTTTGAGCCAGGAATGCCAGGGTCCTGGAGCCACCAAAAAAGCAGTGCCTTGGTGAAGTGATGAGCATATTTCTCTGGGACACCTGGGGAGAACTGATGTGTAAATCCACCTGGGGCTGGGGGCTCTTTGCACCCAAGCTGAGGTCTAGGAGCTACTCTTTGGGAAATACAGTGTTTGTACATCTCTACACAGGGAAGTGGAGGTTTTGTGGTTTGTAGTGCTTGATTTAGATGCCTATATCCAATATTCCACCTAAGTTCTCTGCATTTTTTATGGATTATCTTTTAAGTAACAAGTGTTGGTGGGTAAGGGTAGCCCGACTGATTTTTTTCGGTATTTTTTATTTGCTGTGTGTGAAGTACAGGTTTGTTATAAAAATAGTCCATCTAATACTTGTATTTAAAGTCCTTTCTATGAGAACATTGTAATGAAAGACTGGGCTTCTTTCCAGTACATATTCACGTTCCAAATCTGAAACGGCTTTGTAGAAAAATAATTTCCATGGCTTTTCCATATCCACTGACAATTAGGAAACAAAGTAACAAATAGAAACCACCAATTTCCATCATTTTTAAGACTGTAAAATTAGAAATAAAGATAGGATGTATTTTAAATGAAAATGAAAACATAATTTCAACAAAATACCTGCAAAATCTGTTGGAATAATATAATTATTACTTACCTTAGATACCAGCTGGAAAGAATTACAGAGAAAGGGGTTTGTTTAATTTTTTCTTTTCTTTGTTGTGTAGTGTCACACACTTGCGGAGAAAGCTTACAACAAGCAAATAGAAGCAGTAAGAAGGAACTAAGAGATCTAATTAAGTTTTAGAAATAGTTGTTTTCTCTGTGTACTTTAAGAAGACACACACTGTTGGAAACCTGATTTTATGTTCAGTGTGGAAAGCCCACTTACATCTGTAAGGAAACGTATAGTTAGATCACATAGTTACATGTATATCAAAAATAGGAGTCTATTACATGTCTCAGTTTCTAAGGTTTAAATCTTAGAAAATAATTTCTTAAACTAAATGAAATGATCTTAAAGGGTTTCCAGTCCAATTCTGGAAATACATTTACATAGATGTTCAATTTGTGGCTGGAAGGTTTTTTTCATTGTAAGAAGGAGAAAGCGTGCGTCGTAGAAAACCTAATTACTGCAAAACTTGATATAATACCGCAACTTCTGGGATCAGTTCTCCCAAGTTCATTCCAGACTAGTGTTCTTATTCCCTAATAATTTATTATTCAAGAACCGTCAAATTGGTAGAAAGTTTTTCCACTCAAGAATTCTCTCTCGCATGCACGATTTTGAAAAAAAGACACGAAGTAGCCAAAATACAGACCACTCTGACCTAAACCAATGCAGCTCCCATCACTCCTGTAGCCATCCAGATGCTCCAGTTACTCTGTAATTAACAGCCTTTCCTTGGGTTTGTATTTGGTTAGTGTGTAATTTGCTGAAAATGCCACCTTCTTCAAAATTCTCTTCCCGTATCTAAGCCTTAGTTATTTGCACAATAGCAGAAACTATGAAAACACAGAGTGATTCTAAACAAGTACCTGTTCAAATCAGTAAACAACCAGAAATTATAGTTGTGAAACATTTGGACATTAACACTTCCTACCTCGCTTGTTTCTTTAGAAGCAGTATAATGCATCAGATATCTTCCACATACCAAATCCTCCAGTTTCTTCTCTCCACTGACATTAGCAATGTGCATCTTCATTCTGAAGATTTGACAGTGTAACAAGCGTTTTTTGAGTTTCAAACTGAAAATATAGGGAGGGTATTGTAAGTTGAATCCCATGTAGAAATTATATATTTGATGAAACAGCCTGGGATCCGAAGAAAACAACAGTTTATTTACTCTTTGCCTCTTCTCAATAATGCTGAGCATTATTTCAGCCACATTACTGTCTTTGACCTGTTTTCTCTGATAAGTTTTCCTCGTGGTTTGTGAAAACGGGTGGTTCACGGGGAGAGACAGCCTCAAATGCCCTCACTGATGAACAAGTTATAAAAATATCTCAGTCCTGTTATTTTGCACGAGAGTCAGAGAGTGTAGGAGCAAGCACCACAGGAGGCTTCATCACAACTTCTGCTGCTTATGGAAATATTTTTAAGTTAAAGACTGTTCTGTTCTTTAATTAAAGCTATAAGAAAGTGTACATTTTGCCAGGATAGAGCCCCCAAAATCCAATTAGATATCAAAAAGAAAGCTGTTCAGCATAAACTCCTGCAATTAGCAGGAGCTGGGTTGTAAATCCAGCTGGCTGGATTGGGGACTTGAAACTTTTCTTCGGTGACACAGAAGTTAGAGGATGCAGGAGGAACTGAGGTTTGGGAACACAGCGCAGGGGACAAGAGCACTGGCACAAAGACTCTGACTTCTTGACAAGTGGTGGTGTGTTTCTAGTGCCTTTGGAAAATCTGTGAATTTCTGCGTGGATTAGGAGTGATTTCTGTGCTGTCCATGTGTCCATAATCAAAATAGAGGAGACTGAAATATTTCTCCCTGCTGACCCTTTCTGACACTTTTTCTTACCTATAAAATAATGATGCTGGATGGGCGGGGAAAGATGGCTTTTTTTTCCTCCTCCTTTTTTTTTCCTTCCCTAAACCTGACTCAGATTAACTGTAAAAGGCAAAACCAGTAGAAGGTAGGTTTTTCAATAGAGTTTATCCGTGTGCCATCTGCTGGTGATGCAAATCAAATGAACGTTTGAAAATCATCTGGTTTTCCTGTAACACTGAACAGACACTTCTCCAGCTGAAGACAGTAAAAGCAACAGGTTTCTGAGCATCTCTGGTCATCTTTAACTCAGGGCAAAGTCTCTTCAGGTTACCTGAAGAGAATCAACTGTAGTTTTAACAATGTCTCTGCTTTTTTAAGATGCCTGTGCTTACCTTTCTATGATTGTCACATAAAAATGAGTTAGAGATGGTGGTGTATGTCTTTATCTATCAGTATCACGAGTGTGAAGTCCTCATACTAAGTCAAAATTGCCTTGATATTTGTTGGGCTTCGTAAGAGTGAGGATTGAGTTTATTGATCCAGATTTAGTGTAATTTCACAGCAGGGTCCCAAGAAAGTACTTCGCATATTTCCAGGTACGCTGGCCATTTTAACTTTATTTATTCTCTCAAGACACATTTTGTTGCTTCCCAAACTAATTCAAGTCACTTGACATTTGTACAGTGTTTTTATAAGGCCTGTGGGGAAATGATACCAAAACATCATTAAATAAATTTGTTTTGCTGCAATCTCAATCTCAATGCTGTTGCACTTAAAGTAGAGGTGTGGAATGTAGTAGTTACGTATGTAATTGCAGCAGTACTGTAATAGTCATCATATTGCAGTGGGAGATTGGAAAAAAAATCCTGGAAAGCCAGGTGCTGGGAATGCAGGAGGTAAGAAGCCACCAGAGACAGAATTAAGAGTCTTTTTAGCACATGTGGAACAGCTTCTTGCACCACCCAGTCAGTTCGTAACCTTTGTTCAACCCAGCTGAAGGCCACTGAGAAGAGATTCCCACTCATCTTGGGCAGGTCCAGCTTCCTCCTCCATCTGCTGAAGGATGGAAAACTGGAGGTGGCCAGTAGGTGTGGAGCAGTAGAGTTACTGCCCCAGAGCTGTGGTGACTCCGATTGCTAGGAAACGTGGCAGATTGCAGATTACAGGCTCTTGAATTGACAGATGAGAAGTAGGGTGGGAATGAGAAGACCGTATGGACCTTGGTAGTAATGATAAATTTGTAGAAATTGGCTGCACGCATTTATCATTGACATTAAATAGTGATATATTTACTCTCTTAAAGAAATCCTGTTTGTTTTAAATTTTCAGCAGGGTCTTGGAAACCTTAAAGAAATGCTTTGTATACACTAGTATTTGTAGTAATAGGATATTGCCTGTTAAAATTTGCTCTAAAAATGGTGCAGATTTTTAAGCTGTAGGTTGCATTACAAATGGTGGATGCGAGCCTGAGAGTACAGCATTCATTTTCAAGGTGGAGATGTAGAGCTTTTAATTCATATTGCTTCATTTATCAGAACAACCGGTTGTTAAAGTTTTGTCAGTATCTACACTTGTCTATAGAGTTCCCAGTCTGTTGAACTGCCAGAAGATGGAAGGGCAAACCAATTTGCTATTACATTAACAATAGATTTATTGAAATAGTGTGTTTTCGTTGATAGGATGATTTGCACTCAACCATCATTCCTTCTATCTATTAAACTTCCATTTTAGTATAATACTAACCACAATCATTGTCTACATACAGAGTATTTTTCACACTACTCATTTGACGTAATGATAAAATTTAAAAACTTTAAAACTATTGGGAGGTTAGCATAGGTAGAAAACTCTGGCCATCTCTACATTAAGTTTAATGACCAGTGTAAAGTTCAGTTTCTTCTGCTGTTCAGCTCCCTGAACCAGTGGAAGTACTACCATATTACTTCAGTGTTTAGATTAAGATACTTAACTACATTGTTAAACTTAAGTAATAGTATAACATTTCAAAAAGATGGTTTTTTTCCTCTATGAAGAAGGTCCACTACAGTCGTTTGTGAAGAGGGAAAAAGCCTCTGCTTTATCTGGTCTGTCTAAATACGCATTTTCTTGTTTCTAACGTTGTGTTTTCTTTCCCGCTTTAATAAAGTGAGCGAATACGCAGCTGTTGGCATTCCCAGATGTGGCCCAGCAAGTCCATTTAAAGGACACTTGAGTACTAAGAGTAACGGTAAGTAACACGTGCTTTCCTCACAAGGGTGAGGTGATTGATTCCTTTCGTGTCAATTCATTGATATTATGATTAAAATGTTTTCTTATAATTACAACCTTTGCATCAAGCTCAACTGGTGAAGTTTAAAAGTACTTAAATTTAGTGCTCATTACTGAAAATACTTTTGAGACGTGAGTTTTGCCTTGCCTTTACTGCTAGCTAGAAAGAGTTAGCAAGATAACCAGATATATAGAGATGTCACATCTATATTAGCTGGAATATAGATATTGTTACTGCTTTAAAGAACCCTTGAGGTTAAACTTATTTCCTTACAGTCAGTAGTTTACACAAGCTGGTATGTGTTTGTGTGTCATAGTGCCACCTCAAACCCTTTTCTCTAAAGAGCATGTAATGGAGAAATGGGCAGTTTCTGTGCTCACACTTTGACAGTCCAGCTGCAGCCACTTCTCTGCTATTGATTGGGTTAATGGCTCAGTGGGGGGAAAAAAACAGAAGAGGATTTCATGTGATAGTAACTGCTAAAGAAAAATGACTGCCATTGGGTAAAAATTAAGCACACAGTAATTTAAAGTTTGTGGCTTTGAAGTGCGGTTAATAACTCTTCAAAATTCTAGCATTCTTGTGCCTGCCTTTGTAATGTTTAAAAGTATTTTAATCTTAACAGCTTTCTGCATTGACTCCTCCCGAAGTCTAACGAGCCAGTACCTGATCAGAGATCACATGGTGTTTCATTATAACAAAATCCTCTCAGCCAAAGGTAAAAATGAGCATATATGAATGAACGTTTTCCTCTCTTCTTTCGGAATAGGCTTATATCAAGGGAATGAATTGGATTTGAGGAAGTTTTCTTCCTATTTCATACTCTGATGACAGCAAGGAGATACGGCTGCTACTTAATAATACTTTTGTATTCCTGGAATGGTTAGATTTCTATGAAAACGTTTTCTTTTAAGTACTTCCAAAGATACTACTTCAATTTTAGGATATCTTGTGCTGAATTCTCTTCATTCTGCTTTTAATGAAATAATGAGTTATGAAATAATACACTTAACTGAAAATCACAGTCACAGCAGCAGGCGTGAAGAATTTATTTTGGGAATGAACACAGAACATTTTCAGTTGAACTCAGACCACAGTGTCTTTTCTTTTTTTCTTTTTTTCTTTTTTTTCTATATTGAAAAATGTTCATTATAGTTTGTTCATGTATCAGTCAATGGCACTAAGTAGTTTTAAGGACTTTGAAAATTTCCCTATGTATTTGCAAATGAGAAAATCATGTTACTAATCTGTATTATTGAGCACTAGATATGTATATGATACATATACTAGGTGTGTGTATGATACATATACTAGATATTCATATATTTCACTTATATTATTCAGCACTACATATGTATATGATTTTTGCATGTATTTCACTTATATTTATGAAAAGACAGATACTATGAAATCTGGAACTTAAATGCCTGTTGAATTTGTAGAAGTTTTCATGTGCCTTAATTACGGTGAGATCTCAATCAAAAATTTTTTAGATTTAGAAACATGTTTACTCCACTATGAACTGACAATACCCCAAGGTTACTTTTTCAAGGTCATATAAGGAATATGAAGTACTGTGTTTCAAAAAGATAATATTTTGCACAGAGTCTATAGATAGTTGTTGATGTTGTTTACAGTTCACAGCTTATTTCCTTACTTCATGGAATAAATTTGTCTTGGGGATCTCAGTCCTAGAGATGGCAGTGCCAGGGCTTGGCAGGATGTCCTGGGTATTTAAATTAAATTCATAAAAGTTTGCAGCTTGTGAGTTACAAGAGAAATGGGTTTTGAATGCCTCCCAAAACATTGTGTGCTCATTTTCTAGGTCTTTTCAGAAATAGGGTCATTTAAATGATGATTCTTCCTTCAAATATATATTTATTTCACTTTAATGTCTTTATCCCAAAAATTCTCTTAGTATAGTAATATCAGTCGAATACTTCTAATACACAGTAAGTAGTATATTTTAAAATAGAGGAAAATTGCTGTGTTCTCATTAAATTAGTCTTTGATCTGTGTTGTGTTACCACTTTTTTCTAGCCACCACAAACACTAAATAAATACTGAATCACTCACTTTTATTTTTTCAGCTGCTGTAGACTGTTCAGTGCCCAAAAGCTGGTTGACCAGCATCAAACGTAAGTATTTGTGATACATTCATTCTGCAAAAGCTTATGTAAAACTAAGAAAAATAACAGAGCCAGTGGTATAGAAGAGTGGCAATAGAATATAACCCTTAATAAAGCAGTCATGTATCTCCTCATTTCTTCAGCTTATCGTAGACTGTTCCAGCTATTTTTAAGACCCTGCGGTGAATGTAATGCGAGTGAGGTGGACCTAGACTGTTCTAGTGATTAGCTGGGCTTAAGATCACAATTAATTTTCCTTAGGATTCTTTTCATCCACACAGTTAATGGAGCACATAAAGAGAATTTCAGCATTTTCTCTCTCCTTTCTTCTCATACAATGTGAGCTTGAGCTTGAAGAGCGCTTATTAGTACAAGGTCAAGAGGAATTTTTGGTGTGTGGGCACCTGGGGACCAGGATAGAAAGTTTTCATCCCGTTTCTCAGAAAACAGCCAGTTAAAAGAGCAGAGCACCACAGCCTGGATTAAACTGCAGGGACTTTTTCTGGGAGTCATCTCATTTCTTAATGCTCTCTAAAGATACCAGAACTGTAGCCTTAGTTCGTAGTGCTAGCTGAAGAGCAATACTTTCAAATCACTGATTTATGGAAGATTAAGTGTATTAGTCAAAGGGAATAAATAGCAGCTGCTTGTTAAAATAACGAAGGTACATATCTGTTGTCTATCTGTCTCTTTCACTAATGCAATTAGAGGAAGTTCTTTTTTTCTCCAATTCAGAAGTTAGTTACAGCTGCTCAGGTACAGGGAAAAAATTAAAGAATTCTTGTAGGCTGGAAAGATAAATCTGAGAACAGAATGCTTTGTGACAGAAAGACTCAATTCATTAGAATTTTTTCAGTGCTTCTGCATAATGGGTTGAGATTCAATGAAGCAATAAGCTACAGCAGGATCAAAGATGCTGTGTGTTGGCTCACCTTTTCCCACTTTCAAAAGGTGCAGTGTAAGCAGCAACAATATTGCAGGGGGTATCAAGGGTCTGCAGATTGCAGTAGGAATTTCAGGTCACCTGTTATGCACTGAAAAAAGTTTTCCTTCTCGTGCTCCAGCTCTACCAAGATTTGCTTTGAATGCAAATGAAGCATGAAAATACAGTTTTGGTGTAAGAAGAAAATTTACACCTACGTGTTTGTGTAATAAAACCCACATGTAGCATTTCTTTCTGCAGCTGCTAGACTCTTTCTTAGGTTCCCTAATTACAATTACTCTTCCATACCTGTTCAGGTCTTGGGTCTTTCTCTACACCAACAAACACCCATTTATTTTAGAGTCTGGTGTCGTTACAGATGAAATGCTTCTGAGCTGATAACTTGTGTGTTCCACACCAGAATGAGTTTCCCTGAATAATGAGTTCATTTTGGGAGACAGCAACAGTGCCTTAACCTCAGCAGATAATTGTCATGACACTGGCAGGTGTGCTCTGTAGTGAGGAAATTTCCATTTCAGATGGCAAGGCTTTGTGCAATATGTTCCTCTTTCAGCGTCTGACTATGTAACTCTGTCC
This sequence comes from Thinocorus orbignyianus, assembly GCA_013400375.1. NCBI lineage: Eukaryota > Metazoa > Chordata > Aves > Ciconiiformes > Thinocoridae > Thinocorus > Thinocorus orbignyianus. The sequence goes on from VXBW01001765.1 coordinate 786,449, forward strand.
TGGTCACAGTCAGAACCTTAATCTCCAATATAGGGTGTGATGGAAACATTTCACCTCTGTTGCTGCTTTTGTTTTTACCCACCTGTTTGATAAATTTGGTACACTAAATCCTCACGAAATTGCTCTTTCACCTGTTTTCAAACTGGGCTGGAAAAAACTGCTGCTGTGTTTTATCTTACTGGAACATGCATACAACCAACACAGCCCTACAAGATATTTCTTGCTCACAAAAGAAAAAAATCTAAAGCTGGCATAAAAATAATAAATAAAGCCTTTGATTTAAAAAGAATAATACAAAATCCCTCGATTTACCTGCTGTTATTCTAGCCTGAGGCTTGGGAGTGCTAGTTGTTACTTAGTTGAAATTGATTATATTCTCAAAAATAGAGCTAGCTCATAAAGTGAAGCAGAGCATCCTAACTCCAGGGTTGGCATCCTAGTCAGTAGCACAGGATTCATTTGGAAGAAATGTTGAACTGACTTCTTGGTCTCCCGGAGCTGTGTATCCAGTGTGATTAGAACTTTTTATCCTTCTATTTAGCAAAGTTCTAAAATATGGCTTGTTTGCTTGATGTTGTGCACTGAGAGGAATTGTGCAATTATAAAATGACAATTAATTTTCCATTTTTTAAGATCTCTTTAACAAAGCAATAAATAATGTATTTTTTTCCCCTAAAAGTGTCTTCTCAGGGCATTATTATATCTCTGTCCTAGCTTTCAGGTTTTATTTTGTGAAGTGCTTCATGCTCTCTGTTAAAAAGGAGAGTGCTGAGTAAAAGAAAAGTAATAAAGCAAACTTATGTAAACAGTATCATTTTATTAGAATATTCCTCAATGTAGTGTTTTTACTTTACAATGCTGAAAAATGTTGCTGTTTGTATTTTCAGTTTAAATTGTCTGCCTGAAATGCTGCAAACACTTATTTTTCTTGTAGTAGAAGATGCCCATCTAATTTCTACAAGAGTAAGAGGAAAAAAAAAGTATTCTGAGCAAGTACCATCAGCATTAGAACTGGATTTACTTGAAAGCTTTTATCCTGGTAATTCTGGATTAAAAGGCAAATGTTGGATGGTGGGATGTAAAGGGTTTAGATGCCATAGTTGAAATTGGATTGTGATGGTCAATGGCAACAGTGTCTCAACTGCAATAGGTTCAGGATTTTTGTGTATGTGTTTGTACCAGATAATTAAGGTTATCTTTTTGTAATAAAAGTCTTTGAGGATTAGTATCTCTACTCAGTGTGCACATGTAACTGATAAATTTTTTTCTGACCTGTTTTCTTCATATGTTTTGTCACCTGACTGAGATCACCTTATAAACAGATAAGAAACTCTGCCACACAGGCTGAAATTTGCGCAGAGTTAGGAAAGGGAGAATTCCATAGGACACATCTAATTTCCAATTCTTCATTATTGATCTTAATGCCTTCAAGGTATTTAAGATTACTTCAGCAACCCTTATCCAGTATCTGTGCTATTCTTATAAATGCTAGGTGTTTAGAATGAAATTTAAAATTACTTAAATTTACTTCATTCCTAAAATTAAGGTGGTTGGGTTTTTTTCCTACTGTTCTATGCATTGTTTGTCAAGAACTACAGATTTCTGTACTGTAGTAATAGAACAACCAAGTGTTCCATGTTCAGGTGTTAAGCTCAGTGCGAGACACTGTAACGTCTCTGGAAATCCACTGGAGAATAGTTTTTCTTCCTCAGTCTTTTATGAAGCAGATTATTTGAAGATGACAGCTGATAGCTCAGACAGGAAAAGTATTGAAAATGTACTAAAGAAGTAAGTGGGGGAACAGGATTTTTAAAATAATTTCAAGCCAGTTTCTTTTTTCTTGATGGAGATGGGACACCGTTTGTCCAGGCACAGCCACAACATCAATATGAGTGAATATCGGGGGAATCCCTGTAGTAGAGGGGTTTCCAGCTTTATTCTTCCAGCAGTTCTGTGCCTGTCATTGCCTCAACTGAAGTGTACTATTACTCTTTTCTTCTTGTATTTCTTGTCTTATTACGTATCATATCTCAAATACAGTTTACATTCCCCCTTCATTTCAAAAGAGATCTGGAAAGAGGGGTAAATTTTGGGTTTGAAATGCTAAGATTTATTAATAGCGTAGAGTTACAAAACAGAATTCCTGCAGGTAGTGTTAAGAAACATCCCCTGAAAATGTGTTTCATGTCCTGCTAACACAGCAGGTGAGTATTTCCCTTTGGGGTTGTTGCCATGAATCAGTCATTAGTGTTTAAGAATTAAACCTGATACTGTAGTTGGCATTCTCCCTGGCCAACTGAATGTGTTCTGTCCTTAAAGTGGATTTAGTTTCCACTGTTCTTTTCCTGGTATCTTCGCTGGCAGCAAAGCAGGCAAGCTGCCATGCCACTGGGCTAGCAGTGAGCATGTTCTCATGTATTAGATCAGCCTTATTGACTTAAAATAGTTGTTAAAATGTGAAACTTCTTGAAATGTGAAACTTCTATGTTCAGAATTAGTCCAAGCATGTTGATTGATACTGGTGGCCATTAGAAGCCTGTGATTGTGGAATTTGTGCCAGAAAGCTTGACAAAAGCTATGCCAAGTGAGACAGCTGCTGTTATACATGCCTGGTTTCTAACTACTAACTTTTCAACCTGTGTGTGTAGAGGTTTTTCCACGGGGCATATTGATAGTACAGCCTGAACCCAGTGATTAGTGCGCTTGGGAATGCAGGTCTCTTTTGATACTAAAGGGAGGGAGGGGGAGAAGAAGGGAAAAAAAAAAAAAAGTATTCTGAGAAGTTACTCACCAGACATCTATTTTAGCCTGATGGAAGTGGAATTACTTGGGAAGGGGGCTGAGAGATGGGAAGAGACAACAATTCAGACTGATCAGCGACGTTGTTTTTCTACTATTGGGGTGTTGGGTTCAAGTAACCACATCAAGAAATACATATTCTTACAGAATTCTGTATTTAAATTTTAATCTTTCATGCGTATTTTACATTGTATCTATCCACTCTTTACGCTATAAAAAGTAGCATATTTTGTTGTTGCTGCTGTTTTACAGGAAGCTTTTCCAAAATCTTCCCATCTTTTATTCTTAACTTTTCTGTTGAGTCTTGTCCTTACATACGTACCTCTGAAAATGAAAGTTATATGCAACTTATTTAAGTTCTTTAGAGTCAAACATTCAGCTGATTCTGATGTGTTTCTCAGAGATCAAGTATGTCTTTGGAAGATGTTTTGGTATATTTATCAAGTCTGAAGTTTTGGAGAGCGGGAAAATATACTGTGCATAAATATTTATGTTCTTGATGAACCTGTATTTTAACTGTAGTAATTTTTACTTCTTGCAGAAGTTATTTACTTTAAAGTTTCTTCCACAGAAAGGTCTTCTTTCTTGTTTTATTAGAGGAAATTAATTTTAGATATGCATTCAGTACATCAAAAATACATTTTCCACAGTTCATATTTACAGTGACACTAGCTCATCTAGTCTGACGTCAAAAGTCAAGCAGACCAAAAAAATTAATCCAGCTGTGCTAATACAGAACTCAAGAATTGTACTGAACATGATAAATAAAGCAAATAAAAAATAAAGACCTGCATTCTTGACCTTTTAAGGTCAAGAAATAGAGAAAATACAGTTTCCTCTTGTAGTTGTTTCTGTAGTTAACCATCATTATTATTTAAAATGCGTCCCTGATTTTTAATTGATTTAACCCAGCTTTGCCATTTATCCACTGAGGGTGGGGTTGTTCTTTTTATACCATTTTCTACTCCTGAGGATCACAAAATAGCTGCAGCATACCAGAGAACAGGAAGAAAATTACGCTTTCAGTGTGTTTTCAGTATATTAGCTCAGTACAATGTCTAAACTGTCCTGGGGGGCTGCTCTAAGTGGACAAAATCCACTGTCCAAGCCCGGCTAGAAGCCAGATGCACCTCTCTCTAGGGTGTATGAATGGAGCTTTACCTGAGCAGGCTGAGAAGTTTTCTTCAGCGTTGATGCAGCGTGTCCCGGTTTCCGTGCTGTGGGCTGTGTCCAGGCTGCTCTGTTCTTCGTACGACTAACAGGAGTAACTACGAGATGTCTGTGGGATGAGGACCCTGTAGGAGGATCAGAGGTGGATGGATTTAGGATAATGCTGTGCTTCTAACCTCTCCTGAAATTCCTTTGAAGGATTCACGTCTCACGGTTAGGCTTTATTTCCAAGCTTTAGCAATGGCCAGATTTTGCCATTCGTAGCTTTGCCAAGCAGTATCGCATTTCTGAAGTATGCACCCTGATACAAACAGTACTTTCTATTTGATACAAGCAAGGTTGTAGTATCAAACCCTTAATAAATCTTTTGTCACCTTTTTTTTTTTATGGTGATTCCTCCCTTATTTGACTGATAATGGATGTGAAGGACTGCAGAATCGTCTCGTGGAGTTATGAAAGTTAAAATTTCTGTGTTGAGAAATTTAGATTTAGACTTATGAGAAACTCAAACTTCACCTCCAATGGCAAAATTCAGTTTGCAGTTGTCGAGATCTCACCCCAGGTGCTTGAATCATGATGTGCTGGGGATTTGTGTAGAGCTGGGAAGCCGATAGTAAAAAATATTACAGAAGGAAAAGTTGGCTTGCAGAAGTAATATCACCAAGTGATGTGCTGAACACTTTAATTATGGTCACTGCAGGCACTTCAAGCTCAGCAGAAATGAGGCTGATGTTTGTGTTGTTTATCTAAGAGATTTCAGATGGGAAATAATAACCAGAAGTGTGTTACTGCAAAAACAGCTGATGGAAAAACACGGTGGAGAAACGCTCAGTGTTGGACAAATCTTTTGAGATACTTTGTTCGGCAAGTGGAATTCAATTTAAATCTAACTTAATATTTCATTGTCAGCCACGGATTATTTACATCAAAAATGAAATAACGTGAAGGTTAACTGCCAATTGTGCTGCAGTGTGACATTATGATAAATTTAGAGATGGGAAATTCAGAGCAAAGGACAACCACTGACATTCCGAATCATACCGTCCTTATAAGCCTGGAGCTTTCAAGCTGCTTGGGAGTGTGGTATGTATGATTGGTTTGTTTCTTCGTGTTTAATGACATTTATTTTACAACTTTAAGCATGTGTGTAGAAACCCCGCTGCAGCCTCGGCTTAAGGAAGGAAAGAATCAAGCCTATAGAGGGAGTCTTCTAACAGGGAAACAGAATGATGTGATCTCTGCTGTGGAAGTGTGGGGGGGTGTTTGCAAAAGGGGTGTTTGTCAAGGCAAAAGTGTTACTGTCGTGACAGATTTAGGAGCATTTTATAGGAAGCTCTTTATGGAGAATGCTGCAGTTTAACTTCTAACATTCATGGTCTTTCCTGTGCTTCCTCTCATTAACAACAGAATTTAGAGAACAGATTCCTGGGGAGGATACAATAAGTTCTGGAGTTTAGTTTTACAGACTCTGAATTTATCTGATTGCCAAATTCACTACATTGTTTATATTCTAATAGATTTTCCTCTTACTATACTCTAAATCTGTGGTGGTTTTGAGCACAGGAGTTAGTAAGATATAATTAATCTTGAAGTCTCTAGTAAGGCTTTAAAGGGGACTCATGTCTTTATGACTGGCTGTTTTTTTATTCCTAAACATTTAGTTTTCCAGTTTTAAAAAGAAGGAAAAAAAACCCAGTGTTTTTTGTTTTCCTTTTATTGATGACAAGATACTTACTGCCTTGAACTTTCCCCATATTTAACTTTACAAATGTAGTGTTTTTCTGGAGCCAATGTACGGTAAAAGCTACGTGCAGTGAAATTAGTTAAGTACCTGTTAACAAAAGCAGTTGATATTTGCTTCCCATTAGTCTATGACAAGGGCACTCATGTCAAATATAGATTATTAATCTCACTGAAAACTAAAGAACTCTATCTGTGATTTATTTGAAGCCAAAGCTACCTGCAACAGTGAGTTTAATAGATGCACAGCTGCAGGAGAAGGGGTTATGTGTGTACGGCGGCCGTAACTATCTTCAGCTCCCATCAGCTGTAATATTACAATTAGTGCCTCAGGGATTCAGGCCATTTGTGTGATACCATTTTCTCTCTGGCTAAAGTTAAATGGGAAGACAGGATTCTCCTGTCCCTGCTTGGGAAGAGGGCATGGGGAACAAGGGGAGGCAGCCAGCCTGTGTGTTCTTGTGTCTGTACTTGAACCCTGGTCTGTGTTACTCACTGGCTGCCTCGGGGCTGTCTTAACATACATCTAGCTCTCTCTTTACATCTATGTTAGCCCTTCTCAAGAAGGATTTCTTTTTGTCTTGCACTGCTGGTTGCACAGTTCCTAGCTTTTACAGCCGATCTAGCCCGAAAATTCCCTAATTTGGCAACAAGACGGGTACACTGCTGGGAATTTCTGCCATTCTGGTTTGCATATGTCTGCTCCGCTTTTCAGTATGCGTGAGTGATTTTAGAGCTTTTGGAACGCACTTAATGGATTAACTGAGCTCAGCTCACTGGGCCACTGCTGCGAGACAAAGACACTGCGTTTCCCGTGCAGGTGACAGTAGTCCCAATGGGTCGTCATGACTTCCAAAGATAGCCTTAGCTGGCACGCTTGCTGCTCCTTGCTGCTTCACTTGTGGGCACAGGCTGTGCCTTGGCTGAGAAGAATTGTAGCACACAGTCCTGGAGGAGGTTTGTAGTGGACTTCTATAGCTCGGAATGCCAGCAGTAAAGGCAGAGTCTGTCCATATATTTTAAATCTTAGACTTTATCCCATAAAGAGCATAATAAGGACAACACGAGAAGGCAAACTTGCAATAATATTCACACAGCTTTGCACTTTGTCCAGAAGCTCCTGTGAAGCTGTGGCGGGCAGGTAAAACATGCAGCAAAGTCTTAGACAAACCCACTTTCCGCCTACGCACTTGAGTGCAAGGAAATTTCTGTGTCAGATGTCTACTCACACTTCCAAAATGAGACACACCTGCGTTTTTGTTCTGTAGAGCTCTCATTCGTTCATTGATTCCCTGGGTATTTATTTAACGCTCCTTTCAGCCATCACCGTGTTCCCTGAGCAGCAGGCAAGGCTTGAGTTTTTACAGCTTCCGTGTATGTGCACTCACAGACACAATTATTTATCTCAAACACGTAAAACTTCTGACCTGTAGCTAATTTTAGAGTGCTTGTCTGTAACTTTTAAGACAAATGCAATTAGAAGTAATAGTAATTGAGAATAGCCACATACTAATAATATAGTGTAGGAAGATAAACGCTGAGTTTTAATAATTTAATGGTATGGTATAGTTACAATTTTTAATTCAGAGTTGTAGAATTTAGCATATTTTAGTATCTGCTAATGTTTTTCCAGGAATAAAAGCAACTTCATATTGCAAATACTCTAGTGAAATACGCAGAATAAATCAGCGGCCAGAAAAGAAATGACTTTGTATTTTACATATCAGTTGTAAGAATTGAACAAAAGAGAAAGAGGGATTTCCCTGAGGAACGAGAGCAAGGATTTTGCATCTGAAAGAATCATTTCTAATTTAAGAGGGGATTGAAATGTTTCATAAAGTGAATACACTTACTTAAATAATTCCTCGAGATTAACATGTCTGTGGGGTTCATGTACCCCGATGGATGTGTTTTAAAGGTTGATTAAATGTCCTCAGATTGCTGTAGTTCTCAGCTGTCTAGAAGAATGTACCATACCAATCCACAAAGTTATTTGCATTTCCACATGTTCAGTGTAGCAGTGTGTGTGAAGATTGGGGTCTCCCAGAGCAGGATATAAATACATTATGAAACTGAAGAAGAAATCTGCGGGGGCTTTTCTGTCTGCCGGTCAGCATCAAACAAACCGTTCGTACACTTAGGTCTGTGTTAAATGAAGGAGAAATGCAGTCAGGAGTTGAAGAAGGTTTCACTGTGCACGCAGATGGCAGTAGTATGATTGCATTCGTAAATCTTCATTCCCATTTGGAAATGAAATGATTAATGTTTTTCAGCAGCTTCATTTGGATTTTTCAACTTTGTGAACTTCACCTGTGGCACCTGGGTGCTCACAGTATCCTGAACCTGAAGGCTGTGTTATGCAAGGTAGCAGATGTAGTGACTGAACCTGAACACAGATAACTTACCTGTCTTTTGGGTTCTTCTCTTTATTTGCCAGAGTTACTTCACTCATCTTCTGGGCTCCAGGAACACTGTGGTCTTGAACTGCAGACCAGTGCAGACTGGTAACTTTTCTCCCTCTTGCTGTGGCAGTGGCCCTCTCACAGTGTTTGCCTTCATCGTTTACAGTCTTGGCACAAAGATGCTGTTTTGCCCTGGATTCCTGCACTTGGGAGATGACTCTCTCTTTCCCCATGGTTCAAGCGTGGATTTTTTTTACCTGTCAGATGTACTATCAGTAAACATGTTGGGTTTTGCTGTAGTAGTGGCTGAGAGTACAGTCAGAGGAGTTCCATCCGTGAAAACCTGAGAACACCCTTTTGAGTTTTTGAGCAGAATGTTATTAATATTTTTTTATTATTATGAATAGAGAGAATTTTTCGTAATTGTGGTCTGACTTTGCTGAGCGATTGGAAACCCCTGCGATGTTTTCAAATCACTTAGGGGGGAAAAAAAAAAAAAAGAGTCAGATTTCAATTTGGATCTGATAAAATTTGTCTCTTTTCTAAGTTGCTGACCAGCAAAGAAGAGAGAAACTGAAGAAGAAGATAGCCAGGTGTGAAGAGGACATGAGTGTGGGTAAAACTGCCTCCCGATCCAGCTCAAGAGAGAGTGGAAAGCTGCTGCCATCCTCTTTTGGAAAGGTAGATATTTTAATTTTGTTTGGTAGATACCATAGTCTACGTGCCTGCCCTAATAACAGCTGATGGGTGCTGTGCAGCAGCTCTAGAGGGAGGACTGGCATATTTCAAGCAGCAGAAAATAGATGAGGGTCTTCCTGGCCTGTGCCCAACACCAAACGCACGTCTCGGCCTTCTGACAAAGATGGCAGGTATCTGGGTGAAGAGCACTTGTGGTAACTCCAAGCTCTAGTTACCAAGAATTTATCTCAGCTGAAATTCCCATGACCTGTCTCTCATTCCAGAGCTTTCTACCAGTTCCTAAGGCAGAACTCAAGTTACCATTAAGCTTCCTAGCAGAAGAATTGAGTATCTTCCCTTTTTTTTTTCTTTATCGTGTATTTCCATGCTTTGGAAATATATTTCATATCAGACAATATACTACATGCTCAAATTGCAGTTATTAAATGTGAAAATACTACTTAAGCTGTCTCAATTAAGTGCTCTTCTGTCTATATGCATAGGTTCACTTATTTTGGCTGGCATTTCATCCGCACGTGGTGTATATTTCCAAATAATAATAAATAGCCCAATAAATTGCATTCTCTTGTTGTCACAGTAAAGGAGCAACTGCAACTGAAAACAAAATCATATTTTAACTCTGATTTTAACAACAAATGCTTCATAAATTGTTTAAACATACATAGAGCTGGAGAACATTTCCAAGTAGTACAGAAACCTCACCCTTAGTTTCTGTCTGTCTGATTTTTGCAGCAGGCAGCCTGGAGTGGGACCTTCCTGCAGAAGTAATGCTTAGAAATTCAGTACGTGGCACTTATGCAGGGCTGCACTTTCATCCTCAACTAAGAGAAGGGAGGAAATGTCAGGTTTAAAATCCAAATTTTATTTTTTATTAATACCATTTTTGTCCTTCCATGTTACTTTCTGCAAAGTGGGGGCAGGAGAAGTTCCTTAAATTATTTCATTGCAAAACTAAGTGCAGTGTGCTTAAAGCGTCTCCCTAATTGCTGGTTTAGAAGGAAAGGATGCACTCCTGGTGTTTAATGCAGTGTTATAACACACTGTGGCTTTTTTCCTTTATTTTAATCTTTTAAAAGTCTTTCTAAAATAATATCTATTCCAGTTCTTATTATTTACGGTGCTTTCTCACCACCATTTTTCCAGAAACTGTAGTGTTCATCATGCCAGCAGAAACTGCAGCTTTCCTTACACTTACTCTCCTCAGGGTGTAACACCAGAAACCAAGTCTGAATTTCAAGTTACTCACTAAAAAGTATATTTTAGAAAGTGATGTTGGGAGACTTGCCAAAAGAATGTTGAACCACACATAAAACACAATTTTTGGATATACTGCTATTTTTGCCTCTAGGGTTTGTGGTTTTTTATCTTTAGAGGTGCAAAGAGTAATCTTCACTAACACACTGTTTGGCACTTTGTTAATCAAATCATTGATTACTGGACTTTGAAAATATGTTTGTAGTACAATATGTAGTATAAACACATGTACTGGTGAGTCAGTAGGAAGTAAAAATCTGTACGTGAGCCTTCTGGTAGCAGGGTAGGCAGTGGAAGTCATTGGTCCACCAGATTTTTGTGCTAAAAATGCAGCCCTGTTTTAGCTTTACTTCATTTCCCCAAATAGACGTTGATAGGACGAGGGGTGATGAGTTTAAATTGGAAGAGGTGAGTTTTAGATTAGATATTAGGAAGAAGTTCTTTGCTGTGAGGGTGGTGAGGCACTGGAACAGGTTGCCCAGAGAAGCTGTGGCTGCCCCATACCTGGAGGGGTTCAAGGCCAGGCTGGATGGGGCTTGGAGCAAGCTGGTCTGGTGGGAGGTGTCCCTGCCCATGGCAGGGGGTTGGAACTGGATGATCTTTAAGGTCCCTTCCAACTCTAACTATTCTATGATTTTATGATTCTATGATTCCCTGTCCTTGTTTATACACCAAGGGAGGATTTGACTTCAATGATGAGCTGTCCTCTAATGCATAGTGAGGATGAGTTACCCATTCTGATTTTATTTCTCTGGCCATCAGGATCTATCAATAGGTAACAGCTGGAAAACAAATTAAAAGGATGCCTATTAAAGCATAGGATAATGTAGAGGATTTTTGCCACGCAATAATCATGTTATTGCTGTCACCGTTGCCATTGGGAAAAAGCTGATTATACAGTCTCTTTATGTGGAAACTGCTCCGAAAATTGTTGTGTTGGATTAGGATATGCCTGGGTTGGGATGGGATTTAGCACAAACAGGAAGCAGTCAAACTCCAAGTGTCCAAGGAGGTAATGGCAAGAGTAGGATGTTGGTCCTGTGCTTAAGAAGCATCATACAACATCACAGGAGTAATATAAGAAAGAGAGACAAGTAGAATTCTCCTGGCTTTGCCACTGTTATATTTAAATGTAAGAATACAGAAGTTAAAGAAATTACTATCATAATGCCTATTTTCTTGCCTAATAAAACGTGGCTCTTACAGAATGTGTACATATACATGTATATAAGAATATAATAACCTGTGTAAATCTGACAGGGTCAATGCCTGACTAGATCAGAAGCTAAATACACGCTGAGCAGCTTTGTTGTGTGCGTCTGACTTTCTGTTTTCAAAAGGCTTGGTTCAGTAGCATTCCCTTTCTATGCATTCTGGTAACTCTGGTACCTTCATACCATCATTTTCATTTTTCACGTAGCTGCATTTATTACTATTTAATGCTGCAATAGACCACAGAAACTGTTTTCAGTTGAGACTCTGCTTTGTGCAAGGTAAAACCAAAAAGAAGTAAAAACAATTCATCTAAATTATGTAGTATGTATTATACATTTCATATAAGCTTTGTGATTTAGTCAGTGTATTTCATTATGCCCTGAGCCAGCTATGAATCTGAAGAGCTATAATGTGTCTTGAACCTGAGGGGCCTGTTCTTTAGCTGTTTTTTACAAAGGTTTAAATGCACAAGGAGAGTGAATTCTTTGTCTGATGTACCTACTGAGAAATGTAAAGTTATGGTCATGTGAGAATCTGCTACGGTGTGTATTGAACTGAGAGAATTATTTCTGTTGTGGTTACCTACATTTCATTACCCACTTTTGGAAATAATCAGTGATTTTAGTCAAAAAGAGCATTTTAGTCACAGAGATAAAAGTGTTGTGTCTGGAGCCGGGGTTTAGGATGTGAGAGATGCTTATGGTGCATTTCTCTACTTGGAGCAGAAGACCTAAGTGAGCACCTGAGGAGCAGGCTCATTTTCAAGTGGCACAACAGAGCAGCCTTTGGATGGGATCAATAGCAACTAAGTTCCTTCAAGGATGGTGGTTTGTCTCTTGCAGTCACATAGAGGGACAGGGAAAGCATAAGGTGTCCTGGGGACAGCTGCACTTCCTTCTGCTGCTCTCCTTCCTTGTAGCATAGCAACCATGATTGAAGTTGGTTTGGCTGACGTTAAACAAAATAGGATGATAAACTGCAGGTACAGATGCTGACAGGGCTGCTAACTTTGTGTCTTTGTGAATATGTGATTTTTAAGCGATTATTTACATATAACTTTCTCAGCAAATTACTTATAGATATACTCCTTCTTTAATGAATGACTCTTAAGTATCCTCTCAATGGAAAAGGCTGTTTGACGCAGGCTGGAAGGTACTGTGACATCTGTGCATTCCCATGTAGTCTTTCCAACTGCTGCCAGGGATTATATCCTAGTGAAATCTCTACATTTTCAATTTTTGGTTTTCTGTACAAAGCTGATTTGAGTTTTTAAACACTCCTCTGAGCAGTTCAGGGGATGAAACTGCTCGAAGCTCAATATGATTTCTTTCTGAAGCAAGACAACTTGAATTGAGGTGGCCATGAGTAAAATCTCTGATTTGAGCAAGACTTGGTATTTCGTATCCCATGGTCAGATAATCCTATTAATAGGCATTTCTGGCTGCTAAGGAAATTCTTTAAATAAATTAATCCGTGCCAAAAGTCAGTTGGAGGAAGGCTGCTACGTAGGAGGGGAGATTTTCTCTGTTAACCGTTTGGAGTATGGTTGCCATTGCCTTTTTCGTTCATGATCTCTTTCAGCCTGTTTCTGGAGACTTTTTTGATTTCTTAAGAATGACAGGTGTGGCCGTTTGCTTGTGCTTGTGAACTCTAGATGAGGAAACACCGTTTCCTGTTTCAGATCTCTCCTGTTCATTTTGTATGCAGCACATGCGCATCGCTACGTGAACGGGCTGCTCAAATCCTTTAGATTTAAAGATTCATTATACTGTTACGATATTAACAGTCTGAAGATGTATTGTGCTTGAATTACTTCTATCAGAACGAGGGCTGTAAGTGACAAAAGAAAGCAGAGGAACCTTCTGAGCATCAAAGAAAGATGTCTTCATCAGGAATATTCGGTACAGATTTCCACTCAGGCTTCATAGTGACAGTCACCTCTCATGCTGGTTGTTTGAATTAATACATTGCCTGTGCATGCTCAGTAATAACCCTTATTAATAACGTCACAGTATTTTAATGAAAGGAGGAGTGTACCATGTTACACAATTGATACCAAAAACACACGGGAAGAATGTAACAGAAACAGAGCTCCTGAATGAGAAAAATGGTTATTCTTGATGCCAGAGTGCAAGCTGATTATATACATACAGGTCTTATTTGTTTCTGTATTTGTGTGAATTTTCTCTCTTGCCTTTCTCTGTTCTTAGCTAATTATCAGTGTGTAATGAAGCAAGTAGATGCCACACAAGGGGCTTACGAGAGCAGTGGCAGCTTGTCACTTGTCACAGGAGACCTTTGCTCTGTCCGGGCAGTGGAGGGAGGTCTCACCCCGCTTACAGCACTGTTAAAGCGGTTTATAAACTGAGCTGTCTCCAGGTAAAAGAAGCAGATGCTCATTTATTACAAAATTTCAGCTTCTACATCCTGGCAGTGCGTTCATAAAGTGTCTCTGTCATCTTGTTTTAGAACAGTAGGTGAACTGTTGTGTTGGAAGACCTTTTCATACAAGAGCAAGTTAATTTCAAGACTTAAATTCATCTTGGTGTAACTTCGGTGACCTCAGTGAGAGGTGCCTCTGGGCCTTTTAAGTAAAAACAGCTTTAGCAAGCTTTCTTTTCCAAGCTTCTTTTTTTCACAAGGCAGCTGATACCTCAGTGGCTTTTGAGTTGAGAAGGTAAACGTCTTTTAGAAAGTAAAAGTAACTTAGAGAGAAATCTGGATTCTTTCCTGGAGCTACTTCTCTTGCCCATCAGATGACAGCGTAACCTTTCTGTTTTACAGAACTTTCTCTTCCACAGACTCCATGAAGATTCAGGAGTCCTCTCTGTACAAGTGTGCTGCAAGTAACATTCCATAGTAACATTCCATTTCCCACAGTTTTGCAACTAACAACATTGAGCCATAAATGTGTCATTTATGAAGCCTTTTTAAGGGGGTTATTATTACCTAAATATCTCATTGAGTAAATTTATCTTTCAGAACAAATGACGGTTGAATCAATAGAACAGGAACATGTATTGCTAAACAAGATAGGTGTCAAGAATCCCACCTCAAAATTACATTAGTTCTAGTTCTTCATAGTTTTAATGTCCAGAGCTATGATATACTTCCATGAAAGAATTTTTTTCCCAATTGTTTCTGAAGAATAGAGCTGAAAACCTTTTTAAGTCAGCATACTTGTAGGTATGTTTCTGTCTTCTTTCCCCCCCCACCCAGATAAACATAGTTAGCGACAGATTAGACTCATGCAGGCCTACAAGTAATTTTCTGAAAACTTAGTGACAAATTGCAGTCAAACAGCATTCTCTTGACACTCCTTAAGAATCTTTTTGAAGTCACCAGCACATTGTTTGTATATCTGAAAGGTGAACTGCCCGCCTGTTTGGGCAGTAATGGTTTACCCCAGGATAAGGGCTTCAAGGGACATTCTTCTCTCTCAGTACATCTCAAGACTGACACAAATAGGGCTTCAGTTTGCAGTTCCAGCTCAGCAGCTCGGTCTGTTCTATTTATGATACACATAAGGAGGAGAAGAAAAGAACTTCCCCAAGCTTCCTCATAAATAAGCAACGCTTAAATTTAGGGTATTGCCATGCATAGCCTGTTCCTTTCTCTTGTTTTAGAATCAACTCAGCTGCATCCACAGAATAGAACATGTGGCTTTCATGAGGTGTAGCTGTGTAATTGGCTAATATCACTTAATACCTTTCTTTTATTATTATTATTATTTTCTGTATTGCGAGGCACCACTCATCATGTGTTCACAAACACTTCTACAATTTGCTTTATCTTGCAGCTGTTTTAATCACTGAGAGTAAAAACCCCACAAGAAGAATTAAGCTGTTTGTTATACATACTGAAGGGTATGGAATTAGCTTTTTCAAAACATCTCTATAGGTGGATTCTGAAACTTTCCAGTCTTATCTGTTTTCTATAGCCCTGAGCTACCCCTGCCACTACTTTATAAGCAAACAATCGCAGGGGTAAGCCTTAGGACACTGCTCGCTAGCGCAGGCGTTTGTTTGGTATTGTTCCTGCCTGCCATCAGTTCAGCATTTAATTATGCTGTAGTAGTAAAATAAAGTTGGCTCACACGAGACACCATCAAGAAGGGCTTATTTTGGCTCAGCTAACTGAAAAAAAATACCTCTTTGCATTAGGCATCAGCAACGATGAACAGTTTGAGGTACTGGAATAGCACAGAGAGTCTTACTGATTTGGGGGAAAATTATGTGGAATTGATGTGAATTTCTAAACAGTAGAAATTTGTTGTTTAGAACTTTTAAGAACACCTTTTTTTAGGAATGGAATGATAGAACATAAAATCTGTGTATGTTTACAATCTATACTATGAATTACATAGGTTAATATCTTATACTATACACTGTCACCTGCCTAGCAATATAGTATTACCCTATACTGTGTATTGCTAGGATATAGTGTCTTGAATTTTCAACAAATGTACAAGGATTTCCAAATTTTATTCTTCTTTCCTTTCTCACCTTCCCAAGTAGGAGACTTCAGAAGTCTCACAAGCATTGGTTATCTTGCAGAATTCCCACAGGCACTTTATTTCAGTTGATTTTGTCACTTTTGTTGGCATCTGGTCCATGGTCACTTGCTGATGGGGAGAATTACACCCCCAACCTTCAAATCCACATCTTAATCATCTGGTTATTTTCAAACAGTGAAGTGTTCTTGAGGATTTTCTCCTGGTTTATATTGTGCTCAGGCAACGAAGCACCACTAGAAATCCAATGAATCTGTGCCTCCGGCTCTGAAAATAATTTCCATGTGGATCAATTATAAGATCAGGATGGGCTGGTGGGTGAATCTGTGAATCTTTCCATTGGCAGTCAGGGTAGCATGTCATAAATAAATGCATGATGTAGAACATGTTTAAGTCGCATCATACTGGATCCGCTCTTTCTATAGGGGAGTTGTTCCTTAGTGACTTCAATAATACAATGATTCTGCTTAATAGTTTTTACTTGTTTTGATAGAAGAAGAATGAAGAGATAAATGACATGCATTGGAAATCAACTTCCCTTTCTCTTTCCACAGCAAATACCCCCAGGCTGGTAACATTAATAGCTGGGAGTGGCGACTTGAGCAAAGCTGGTAATTGCAATCAAATCATATTTTCATTTTATTCTAGAGTTTCTTGGAAGCAGAAGACAAAGACGGGCTCTTCCCCTGTGCTCAGCACGCTCAGTACCTGTCCAGAGCGCTGTCTCCTTACGGCGAGCGTAGCTCTGTTCGCTCCAGTCCAGTGAAATACACCAGAAAAAATTCTCAGAATAGATCAAGTACACCAAGAAAAAGCTCTGGACTTTCCTGCAGTCGCTCCACTGACAGTTTTGTGAGCACTAGTCATTCCCAGAGGCATCAAGGAAGCAACTCCAGAGTATTCAGCGGGGATCTTCTAGAGAGGCATTCTGAATTCTTTACCGGTAGCCGAAAACCTTTTACTCCACGCACCCTGATATCAGATGCTAAGTCTTCCCTGTCAGAGTACAGGTACTACACTCCTGCCCGGAGGAAAAGGAAAAGTCACTGCAAGCAGCACACGGAAGCTCAAACACAGACTGATGTCATCAGGTACAGAGATTAAAACTTTGTTTTGAAACTGAAGTTTAGATGTTACCATAGTGGTATCTTCGTAGAAGCAGCACGTTTTGCTCTCAATTACATTTGTATAAAACAGCATAATTATTCTGAAATTATTCTAGATAGACCTAAGCAAAGGCTAGAACAGAATGCTCTATAAACTGGATGCAAACTGCCACTAACTCCAAACTGGGAGATCTCATCTCTGCTGGGAATAGTTGTTCCCTCTCTCTTTTCTTTGCCCTCTCTGGCATGTAGTTGTGCTTTCTGTTTTCCAAAGAATTAACCCCTATAAGCATGCAAGTAGTTCCCCACTGTTGCCTCATACTTCCCAATTTGTTAATTAACACATCATGACATCATGTAAAGATCCTTATTTTATTTTTTTTTTGTTAACTCTTGAATGCAGCTCTTCATTGTCTTTTTATCATTTTAATAGAAATGCCTTCAGATGTATCCTATATGAAATATTTTATGTAAAACTAATGTCCTTTTGCATGGAACTCATTCTTAGCAAATG
This sequence comes from Thinocorus orbignyianus, assembly GCA_013400375.1. Taxonomy (NCBI): domain Eukaryota; kingdom Metazoa; phylum Chordata; class Aves; order Ciconiiformes; family Thinocoridae; genus Thinocorus; species Thinocorus orbignyianus. The sequence goes on from VXBW01001765.1 coordinate 803,861, forward strand.
AAAGAGTTTTGATTTAGTTGTGGTTCTTACTGATGCTGCCTCATAAAGAGAAAGCTTTTCTCTTGTGTGTCCTCAGTGCCTGCCTGGCTAACTCTGGATTTGTCCTAGAACAAAGTAGGGATTTCACCACACTGGAATTGTGGTGGCTTTGGCTCCATGGTGCAACTAGTGATTCTCTGGCTGTGGGTCGCATATTTTCCTGGTACGCTTTTAATATACAGGATCATCTCCATTCTCAATTTTGAGCAATTATTTTGGATAATTTAGCTCTTCCCTGTAAATATGCAGCCAAATAATGGATTTGGATAAGCTCTGTGTGACTGCTGTCATCCTTCAAAATGAACTACAACTTAATTTTATTATGTGAATGGAAGTCTGGCAGAAATTTTCTAACCTGTCCAAGATGTTTTAATGCTAGATTCTGGTCAGATTTATGGGAAATTTCCACAGTGGCACTGGTGTTGTCATCCTGCATATTTTCAAAGTGGGCTTCCTGGAAATCTAATACATCTCAAAATTTTGTAGCTTTCCATCTGCAGACAAAGCATCTGAGAGAAAATTTCTGCCTGGGCAGCAGAAGATCACGTTGAAGGTAATGCAATCAGCACCATCCATCATCTGCCACACCCTTCACCATCAATTTGGAGTGTGTACTTTGTCTCTGCCACAGAACTATACAACAGCTTTAAATTTCCTTGTCTTTCATTGTCTCTTCTCGTAAGATGAGTTAGTTCTGTAGAGGAAAAGGAGTTTCAAAAGAATAAGCAGAAAAAATATAGAGGTATATGGAGAGATCTTAGGATATAACTTTTTTTTTCCCAACATTTTCCCAAGTACACTATTGCTTCAATGTCTGTCAGAGGCAGAGATAATCCCTACCTTATTTCTCAGCAGCAGAAAGTACCTCTTTTTCCAGCATTTTTTTTCCCTTCATTTTCATATTGAATAACATATTCCAAAAAGCCCTTGACAGAAGAATTTGAACCAAGGAGTCCCTTCCTCTGAGGAAACACCCAAACCAGGGTGCTGGCATTTTCCTTGCTGCTGTTTGCTTTCTGTCATAATTAGGGTTTATTCATTGGAGGAGGGGGGTGAGACAAAGTATATATTTATAGTTTTACTGAAAATAGAAGAATGGCCACCCCTGAATTGATCTGCATCAGCAGCTGACCTTGTTAAGAAAATGTTAAATGATTACTCAGAAGGCTTCACTCCAGTTCCACGAAGAGTCTCTGATTTCATTTCAAAACTGTCCTACCTGACTCTTTTCTTTGGCTGTTGTAAAAGTGACAGCACTAAGTGATGGAGCTCCGCAGCGGCCCTTTCAGAGTATCACCGTGTAAAGTGCAGGCAGCAACTTCACCTTCCATCATTTTTGTGCAAGCAATCACGCCACAAGAGAGATGATTTACAGTGCTGGGTCCTATTTTTGCACACCAAATTTTACTCCTGTGGGGCCATCAACCCCCTCTGGCTTTTAGAGGATTCATCTTCGACATACATGTCAGGGGAGAAACGTTCCACATCTCCTGTTGCCCTTGACTAAAATTTTGGATGTTAAAGCCCTCAGCTGCCATGTGTCTCGGTTTACCCATAGTTCCTCAGAAAAGACATGAAATTTTTAGGGCTGCTGAATCACAGATAATTTTTAGGTTCATTTTAACAGTAAAATGAAGCTGTGTGTTGGCACTGATAACAAAGCTGGTATCTCTGTGTTGCAGGCTGAAGGCAGAAGACACACTGTGGATGAGCCAGAGCGAGAAACAGCTGCTTTTCCATACTCCTTCCTAAGGTGCCTGATTTACAGCAGGAAGGAATAATTGATGCATTCCTTCTTTGTTACTTTTCAAGAAGGACAGGGAACTGCTGGAGAGGGTACAGCAGAGGACCACAAAGATGATGAGGGGCCTGGAGCATCTCTTGTATTAAGAAAGGCTGGGGGACTTGGGTCTCTTTAGTCTGGAGAAGAGAAGACTGAGGGGGGATCTGATCAACACCTATAAATACGTAAAGGATGGGTGTCAAGAGGATGGGGCCAGTCTTTTTCCAGTGCCCGGTGAGAGGACGAGAGGAAATGAGCACAAACTTGAACATAAGACATTCCATCTAAACATGAGAAGGAACTTCTTCACTTTGAGGGTGGCAGAGCCCTGGAACAGGGTGCCCAGAGAGGTGGGGGAGTCTCCGTCTCTGGAGACATTCAAAACCAGCCTGGACACATTCCTGTGCAACTGGCTTTCACAGGGGGGTCGGACTAGCTGATCTCCAGAGGTCCCTTCCAACGCCGTATCATTCTGTGATTCTCTACAGCTGCTTTTTAGGCCATAAGCCTTCACTACCAAGACTCTTCTTGTAGAACTTTTGGTTGGGGTTTTTTTTTTTAGGATCCATGGCCTATTCCAACTTCAAATTTCATTATTTTCTTGTGATAAAGTTCCACTGGGGAGCCAGTTAAGAAAGAGAACTCTCAGGGCTCCCAGCTGATTCTCCTCGTTGCCGACCTCAGAATCATCCTTAACTTGCTGATCTGCTCTCCGGCCTGTTCACAGAAAGGCAGTTGTACTCAGAGTAAAAAAGAGCACTGAAGTAATGCTGAGGTTTTTGAGGTATTAGGGCACTGCATCTAGTGAGGTGTTACAAGGCTCTCCAACCACAGCCTTTCAGGCTTCAGCATAAGCAGTGGGTTTTGCAGCTGGAACAGGGTTTGGTGGGATTTTTTCCAAGAGGAGGTGGGATAACAGCAGAACGTGGCTCCAGGAGAAAGCAAAATACAAGGTGATATAAAGAGGTCTTCAGAATATAGGTTTTTGCTCTTTCTTACCCTGTAATTTTCTCTTTAGAGAGACATCGGTGTGTTCGCAGCAGCCTTCAGCCAGGAGGACGGTGGAGGCTGAGTAAGTACGCTTAGGCAGCTTCTCTGCTAGTGTGAAACGTGCAACTAGAAACTCGCCCTCAAAACTGATGGACTCAAAACAGTAAATGAGGACTCAGAATAAATTGTTGTTCGCCATCTACAGCAGAATTGACATGACTGAATTGTATAATACTGTACCATTCCCATCTGAATCAAAAAAATGAAGAAAATTCATCATAACTTTGGAAGAAAGACAGATGTCTCTTATTAACCAGTGGCTAAACTTTCAATCTTCTTTCATTTGGTCTCTAATCTGTCTGAAGCAAACATTGGCAAGATAAAATATCAAGTTTGGGGGCGTTCTTACCATGTTTCTGCTCTGAAGTTTGATGAGAGTCAGAAGAGGTTTGTATTCCGTTCAGAAACGCTGCCAAGGCTTTATCCCCTGACCTTAAGAAAGTTGTCTGATTCTTTGTGCTTTAGGACAGGCATGTTCTTACCTGGCCTTAAGGGAATAATACAGGTATGAAAGGTCAGCTGGAGATATCTTTCTTTTTTGATGATAGAGGGAACCAAAATGACAATCTTCTGGCCAGATGAAAAATGTTTACATGATGAAAGTCACGTAAGATGTATCCCATTACTTACTTTCTGTTTAGTAAGACAGGAGGATGATTTGATAGAGCTTGACTGAATACTCTGTGATATTTAGAAAGATGCTGTGAACGACAAACACCACTGAAAAATTTTGGTTTGGGGTCTTCTCTCTCATTGTTTTCAAAACAGAACTCCAAACTTTTGGAGAGTCTCCCCTTTAGAGCAGTTGGCATCAACAAAGCTTTAGGGAGGTATTGAATCAGAGAGAAACTCGATCAAAGAGGTGAAAGCCACATCTCACACCAAGAAGGATGTTTTTATATTTTTTTTTTACATCAAATTGTTGTTGTTTGAAAGGAATGGAGTTTGTCAAATAAGCACTGCTATTTTTCTGAGCCTCCATTGAGGACCAGCAATTTTCAGCTGCAGCCGGATTCTCTGGAAGCACCTTTGGAAGCCATTACTCCGAGCATCAACCTGCAATTTTACACTTTGTTCCCAGTCAGAGCCCCTTTCTTCTGGAGTGCAAAGCAGATTCTGAACGCTTTCCCAGATCAGTCCATTTCCCCACTCAGGATCTCTCTGCTAATTTATACCACAACAGAAGATCACCAGAAACACGAAGCACCACAGTGACCTTTCTAACAGTCTGATATTTCACACAGGGTTTTCTTATTATTACTCAAATTGAATGAAAGGCACCATTTTTCCTGACAGAATTACTTTTTCAAAAAAAAATAGCAGCTGGTGCCAAGAACTGCACAATCTTCTTAATGGCATTTCCCGTCAAGGTGGTTGGAGCCTGCTGCCTTGTGTGATGCCTGTCACTATTTTAAACCATTCAACAACTGGGTTTTCTGTTCTCCCTGCAGAGAAGAAGAGTTTTTATATTTAGCTTTCATTGAAGATGTAACAAATGATATTCTGAGCCTTGGGCTGTTTTCCAACAGGTAGGTTACAGTTGTTTTCAAATTTGTAAAGCTGTGTCAGAAACACACAAACTCAGTAGGAAAGGGAAGTAGTGTTGAGTAATCGTTTCTTTGCCTTTAAAAATATAGAGGTACACGGTTACCTCTTGCTTTTGTTTTATTTACTTTCCTTTTTCACCTTCTGTAAGAAAGGAGAACTAGGAAGGATCTGTGGCCGTGTAGCATGAGATAAAGCCTCTGGTAGAAAATGACCTGCAGCCCTGGGGGGAGTAACGCTAAAAAGAAAACATTTTACTCTGCAGCATCTGTGTTGATAATAAATGTTCCCCACAGCAGATCCTCCATCCCCCTTCCGTTCTCCTTCCTGTTCTAACACAAACTCGGTCTTCAAAATAGGTTGTGAGAATTCCATCCTGCTCCACATGAGGCTCCACCAGTTGCTGCATCACATTATTTTCAATAATTAAGCAATAAGTTATGATACAATTAATGTACTTGAGTAGTGCTCCCAAATTCTTTTCCATATCAGTTCCGTCTGATAAAGAACTCTCAGTTTACAGCAAAAAACCCCAACCCTGCAGGATTCCCGATACAGGATTTTAACCCATTTTGGCAATTCCTTTTTCAAGGCAGTCTAATTTCAACATAATATTCTAAACTTCCTTTGGGTTGATAATGTTCCCACCTGCCTTTCTACCCTGTGCACTCTCATTTTCTTTTTCCTCATGTCAGTGTTTAATACAATAAATCCAAAACTTAATCTTTGAGAAATTCCAAGAGCAGTCTCCCTCTGGTTACTCTTTACAGTAACGTTGTCTTCCCTTGAAATCCTTTTTACACTATTTTTTTATGTTTTTTAAATCATTTCTGATGTAAGCTAGATTAAATTTATTTATCTTCTGGAAATTGTTCTATGACTGTGTATCTCAGATGTCACAGAAAGCTTCCTCTGTGCTGAAATGTTTTCTCATCCTGCTTAAGCCATGGAAGAGAGCTCTCGGAACTGAGGGCTTTTCTCTGGTTTCTTCTCCTGAAGCTGGATTTTATTCCTTTCCTTTATTTGCACTCGTGTGTGTTGGGCACCTGAGAGATTTTGGGTATTTCAGTGTGCCACTGGATTGGTGGGTTTTCCAACCACATAGACCAAACCCAGCAGGAGTCACCCCCTGGTTACCACAGAGCTGTTTGTGCCCAGCACGTGTCCAGTGGGTGCCAACTCCGGAGATCCTTCTTGGAGAGACAGCACCATTGAAACAATCCTGGCGGTCCAAATCAGCTACAAAATTGAACGTAAAAACCTATGGTCGATAATATATATATAGATCTGTTAAGGGTTGGTTGTCTTCCTGTAAAAACATTTCATTGTTCCTTTGTAGAGTTCTGGAAGAGCTGTTCGAGTGTCACATAGAAGAAAACAAGAAGCGTTTGGATGAGGTAGGTGCTGCCCCTGTAACGGTTTCCATCCACATCCAACCTGAGCAGCGTTCCCAAAGTCTGGCAGAAGGGCACTGGTGTATTTGCTGGTGATGGCAACCAGAACACCCGGATGGGAGCAGCTCTCTAAATGAGCTTTGCAATCACAATCCATGAGTCACAAGATGAGTCATGAGAAAGGGACAATAACTCACTTTGGTGACACTTGCGGTATAAATGTCCCCTGAGGAGCCTCCATTTCCGTACCTCGGAGTGAAGACTTGAGTTCTGGGGCTGCGGGGCTGGAGAAGCATCACCCCTTTCCTTCCTTCATCCCCTTAGGGCAAAATGCGCCACGTCGTGGATGTGCTGAAGGCAGACCTTGGCTGCAGCCCAGGCAGCGCCACGGAGCAAGTCCACCCAGGCTGGGACACCCTGGGCTTGCTGGATCTGCAAGAGTTCGACACAATGAAAGAGCTTGAGTTTACCAGGACAAGTCAGGAAGAAAGAAAAGCAACAAGTGGTGAAGAATTCTTTGGGACCATGGAATTATCGTTAACGGAATCAAACAATTGTGAATCACCAGTGTGCAGGGAAAGTTCAAAGGAGACACACAACCTGGATGACTTTTTAGAAGATGTGGCTAAAATGATGGATACTGGGACAGAGTCTCACTTTTGTGTGAAAGCTGAAGAAGACCCAGACACTTCACCCTCACGTGAAGTGACTTTAAACTTGATTTCCTGTGACGGGGACTCAGAAGCCAACAGACTTGATGATCTTGAAGAAAGCTTTGCAGAGGCGCTTCAGATCTCACCTGACCGTTCCTAATAGTAGCCAAAATGTAGCTGGGAAAACGGGGCCGGAGCCAGTTCTGTGGAAAACCACCATTTGTTAAATACCAGTAAATTATTTGATTTCTTTTCAGTTTATTCCTGTTCAAACACTGCTCAGGTCTGTAGCAGGGGATTATTAACTGGGCATTCCTCGACCTCTGTAGCCATGTAAAGGATAGAATTTCAGTTATCAAATATTGTATATTTTGCCTATATTTGTATAACTCAGACCCGACTTTTAAGGATATTGAAATAGATGGATATTTTTAGAAAGCTGTAATGGTACGTTATGAAATATTTATTGTTTTCTATTTATAATGAATAAATTAATTGGTATCATTGTTGGTGCAGTTGTGGTCCTGCTATAAACATCCAAGATATTTTTTTAGGCTGCAAGAATTCAATGTATCCATCTCAGAACATGGGATAGCACGTACCTGGAGAGCAGGGATGGAACTTTGTCCATCCTGGAAGAAGGTGGCATTTTTTTTCCTCTTAGTGTCCAGTCCATCTTTTTAACGTTAAATCCTATCGAGGCATGAGGTTCTTCTAATCAACTATTTTTTTAAATTGTTTTTTATTTTAGAATACCTGTAGAGCATAAGAAACAAACCTTTTCCTTGCATTCCCTTGGGTAAAATCAAGGAATGAGTGTGGGCAGGGAACTTGCCAAACACAAGAATGTGTTTTGGTGGCCTCCTGCCCGACAAGGATGTTCATCTCCAGCTCCTGAGCCATTCAACACGCAGCTCAGTTGGTTTATACCCAGCTCTTGAGCTGTTGCACAAAATCAGCCCAAATTTCTTTGTGTAACCACTGCAGCTGGTACCTGGCATCCACGTTACTGCACAACGAGCTCGATTGTCTCCCTGCAGGTGAGGAACTTTGAGAAGCCTCAGGAACCTGATAAACCTCCCCAAATACCTCTGAGGGTTGGTCTTGATCTGCTTCCTCTGAGGAGAAAACCAAGCTGGTTGTCCTGGTTTGGGCTGGGCTGGAAACCAAACCAATGACAGATGCTCTCTTTAACCTCTCTCCCTTCCCAGAAGAGAAAGGAAAGAGAATATGAGAGAGACTGAAAGGGCTGAAAACTAAAACTACTTTAATGAAATATTAGTAATAAAAAGAAAATATAATCATTTCAGAAAACCAAGAATAATTGTATATATACACAATACATACAAAACCAGTGTGAAGCTCCCAGGGTGATGATCACACCACAGGCAGGCACTGGATTCCAGAACCACATTCAGAAATGCCCGGATCAGGATCAAAGGCAGACAAAGACAAGAGTCCTCCTCCAGTAGACATGGACCACGGCTTCTCTTGGGAAGAATGAACTTTTTTAGGGGAAATGAGAAAATCTCAAAAAATCCTCTCAAGAAAGCCAATCAAACAAAAGCCACATTTCTGGCCCTGCATTACTGTGCAGAACATAATTCCCAAAAAAAGCCAAAGGCACTTTCCTGGCTGCCTTGGCTGCAATAATCAATCACACTTGTTGCCAGTGACAGCAGAGGAGGGTTTCGTTTCTCTGTGTCCACGTGGCTGGGCAAGGGGCACTCGCCATCCATCTCCTGCCCCCAGCTGCCTCATCCATCTGGCCACAGCTCGAGGGCTCTGGCTTGCCCAGAAGCGGGTGAGATAACTGGAGGACTTCATGTCCCTCCCTCAGAGCTTGTCGTATTGAGAAGACCTCCACCACACACAGTCAGAGCCCTTCTGTCCCCAAGGAAATGCCACCTCTGTTCCTGACCCCGCAGAACTGAAGGGCAGGACGTGTCCAGGGAACTCTTGTTTCTCTGGTAGGAATAGCACAGAGGGGCTGGGTAGGAAGTGAGTGGGGTTCTTCAGCCTGGAGAAAAGAAGGCTCCAGGGAGACCTTACAGCAGCCTTCCAGTGTCTGAAGGGAGCTCCAGGAGAGCTGGAGAGGGACTCTTGTCAGGGAGTGCAGTGATAGGACAAGGGGTAATGGTTTTACATTGAAAGAGGGGACATCTAGATTAAGTATTAGGAAGAAATTCTTTGCTGTGAGGGTGGTGAGCACTGGAACAGGTTGCCCAGAGGAGCTGTGGCTGCCCCATCCCTGGAAGTGTGGCAGGAACGTGTGCTCATCAGCATCCTGCAGGTGAAGGATGTCCCTGGAGCCAACAAACCTGTCTCTCTGGCGCTTCCCAGGGACTCAGCCTGGGGTTCCCATGACTCAGGAGCTGACACCCAGTGTGTACGCATATGGCAAGGAACAGAACAGCAACCAGTGTTTAAATAAAAACAACTTCTCACCCTCCAGGACAACCAAACATGCCCACCAGCAGCCCAACATTCCCATTTCCTTTCTCAACAGTGAAATCCCCTTCATTCAGAAACAGCCACCTTCAGCTTCTATTCCAAGCGGCAAAGCCAGCGACGTGCAAACAGGTGAGCAGTAAATCAATCCCCCGCACCAGCGTGGGTCACAGCCAGCCAAGGGATTCCGTTTCAAAGGCTGAGGCAGGTCGTGGGCCAGCGGAAGCTGAGTGTGTCCCAGGGAGAAAGCATCCCCTGGGAAGGGAAAGAAGAATCAGCCATTCTCGCTGGCATGACAAACCATCAGCTGCGCCGCAGAGCACCTGCAGCTCAACCACCCCGAGGGAAACCTAGGAGGACTCCAGGATGTCCCATAGAAAGGACATCGAACTGTTGGAACAGGTCCAGCAGAGGGCCACCAAGATGATCAGAGGGATGGAGCACCTCTGCTGTGAGAACAGGCTGAGAGAGCTGGGGAAGAGGGGAGATTTAGATTGGATATTAGGAATAAATTCTTTGCTGTGAGGGTGGTGAGGCACTGGAACAGGGTGCCCAGAGAAGCTGTGGCTGCCCCATCCCTGGAGGGGTTCAAGACCAGGCTGGATGGGGCTTGGAGCAACCTGGTGTGGTGGGAGGTGTCCCTGCCCATGGCAGACGGGTTGGAACTTGATGATCTTTAAGGTCCCTTCCATTCTATGATTCTATGTCAGGCAGGAGAGTTAACTCAAGTGAAGGGAATCAAAATGAAGAGTGCTGTGACTCCAGAGCAGCTGGGCTCTCTCTTCTGGCCTCCTAAAGGGACTGATGCTTTTAGCTCATCCTCTAAGCTGATTCCAGCAGTCAGCGACACCCAGGTGACAACACACAAAAGCTACATTCACATTCATCTTTTAGACTGAGACTGGCCTGAAAAAATTGCGGGGTCTCAACCCAGCACCACGGTTTGGGCTGCAGGAATGTTAGTGGGTGCTGAGCACCCATCCCCACCGGGCCCTCCTTGCTTCTGGAGATCCCAGGCTTCAGCACGCATGGTTTCCCCCTGCGATCCATCCAGCCCAACCGCAGCGGGGGAATGAAATTAGACCTTGAGAAGGGCAAGTAAAGGCTACACAAATGGGGTGGGGAGGCACATGAAACTTGAGAGAGAAACTCGAACAGGGCCTCAGCCTGGCAGGCCACAGAGCTATGCTGTCCCGTTCTCACAGCGTGATCCATAGCACGAGGCGCAGAGCGCTCTGCAGTTATCCCAAGAATTCAGCAAGCCCCTAGGACTCCCCTTACAGTATCTGGGTGAGGGCAGCAGCGTGCCTTACAGCTCGCAGCAGCCACAGCCTCCAGAAGATGAGTAACAGAGCGAGGAGGTGACCCCAGCTCTTCCCAGCTATCTGCTGCTCTCGCCCATCAGCACCCTCGCACGCCAAATAAGAAGCGAAGCAACGCGTCAAAGGCCATCAGCTCTCCCGTCAGCCTGAGAATTCCTCACAGGACCTTGGAGGTGGAGCCTCTCCAACCACAAAGCCAGCTCAGAGGCATCTGGCACCCTGCTTTATCCCCGACGTTTGACACAAGCAAGACCCGAGATGAGAGAGATAGCGTGCACTGGGGAGCTGGCCATGAGGCTTCCCAAACGCTGGGAACAACCATCTCGGGTAACAGCGGATTGTCAGAGAAAGACAGAAGGGCTCCTCGAGCTCTCAGCTCGGTTTCTCTTCCCCCAGAAACAAACTTGCATGGTGAGTCCTCCCATCCCACCTTAAAGTCTTAAGCCTTACACAGGGGCTTTCAGCATAAACCTAGGTCTTCCAAAAGCCCTCGCTGAAGCTTTCCATAGTGTGCATCTTCTCCATGGCAGTTTTAGGGCAGTATTTCTTTCTGGTCTCTTTCAACAGAGAATGTAAATTTACCTCAGTTCTTCTTATTTGTCATAGAATCATAGAATTGTCTAGGTTGGCAGGGACCTTTCAGATCATCTAATCATCACCAGCCCGTGTCACTAAGCACCGTGTCAACCTGTCCATTGTGCAGAGAGAGAACGCTGACCTGTTGTCCTGAAAACAGGCTCAAAGAGAGCATTTTGTTTCCATCTTCACGATATAAATGCACTGAAAGTGCAAAGCTCACCTTGGCACCCCCCTAACTAATGCCAGGGCACTAAGGAAGAACTCTGCTCTGATTGCAGGGAGTGCACACACTCAGCAACACTCCTGATTTCAGGTAGATTGGGGTTTTTTCCACAATGCATCAAAGCTACTGCATCTGATCCCTGCTGTTTGCATTCCTGCCACTGACTCTGATCGAGGTGGCTGTGGAACAGCTCCTTGCACCCCTGAAAACCTACAAGGAGCTTGGGAAGAAGACAAATCCTTCATCAACCAACTACATCAGTTTCTATTTCTGGAGAACAACTGCACTGCCCTTCTCTTTCCCAAATATGTTTCGATCCTGACTACTGACATAGCGCAGCGTTTCCCCTCCCCTTATGCAGGAGAAAAGCAGGTGACCACATTTGGGCAGGGCCCTGCTACAGGAACTTGTGGGCTCCAGCAAGAGTCAAGGAGCATCTACAGAAGGTGGTAGGGATCGTTTTAGGGAAAGGCTGAAACAGCCATCCAGCAGGAGAGAGGGAGAATCATCTCCCAGCACCCTGGGAGGAACAAGTCCTTGGGCCCAGCATCCCAGGGAGATGTTTCTCCATCACAAGTGGGACCAGCAGACAATTCTCTCTGGCTGAGCCACTGTGTTGAGTGTGGTTTTCTCCTTCATTGTTCTGGAGCTGCTGTCAGGAACTAAGTCATACCCCCAAGTTCTGACAGACTTGGCTCTTGTCTATATACTTCTTCTTTTCAAGCCAAAAGTCATCCACAAAGAAAATCTAATCAGATTTACTGATCATTACAGCTGGCCTGTCCCCGCAAGAGAGCTTTCAGGACGATAAGAATTGGGAAATTTTTAGTGTGTCAGCTAAAGGATGGCTTAAAACAGAAAACTGAGGCAGTCCAATTCCCTAAGATTCATAGTTTCAAATTAAATTGCTTCTCCTAACTCAGGGAGAGAAGTAAACACTTGGTTATTGATGGAATTTAAAGTGACAGAGACCCACAGCTCCTGCTCTTCAGGAAACACATTTTTGAAGCACAGAGTGAGCAGTTGCAGTTTCTGGAGGCTCAGTGACACGCACTTCAGAAAAAAAATGAATTTATTGCTGTACTCCTGTGGTGCAGGAAACTCGATAAACCCTGATAAATCTGCTAAGATGATACCTTCCACATTACCAGCCTGAAAAGAAACTTCTAAAAAGCATCTTCTAACGTCCTGAAGGCTTTTGCTAAAGATTTTGTCAACGGAAAGACATTTTCAGCTTCAATCAGCTGTGACTAGCGCAGCATGAAGCAGGCAGAAGAAATCAGATACACAGATGCACACCCCAGGCATGCAGTCCCTTCAGACCACTGATTAGCAGTATTAGCCAGGCTTGACAGGGGCTTTCTCCAGAGGTACTTAACACCGGTGAAAATTCTTCATTCTCCTCTGGGTATGATAATTCAGGGGCTGTTCGTGGAAGGATTTGATGTCCTTCTAAATTTACATAAAGCACATGATTGTCATTTTAGAAATGGTTAATAATAACAAGAATCTGAGCCTCATCTGCAAACCCTCCACAGTCTTTTCTGCCTGTTTTGTTTGTTACAGCAGGTATTTCAAATCCATAGAATAAGCAGGGCAGCAAATAATACTGGGTTGATATGTTGGGTATGACACATGTTTGGTTTAAAAGTTAGGTGTTCTTCTGAAAGACTGTCACACAGATCTGGTTGGGAGATGTGGTGACTGATTGGAAATAGGACAAACTTTTTCTAAGCACTATCCTTTCTGGCTCCCAAATCCACCTTGTGTCGTTTTGCAAGCAGAGAGACAAAGAACACACACGTGCCCTGAAGTCCTTGCTTCAGAAAAGCTCCCCCAAAATGCCATGAAGTCAAACGTTACGTGTCTTTAAGCCTGGGCGCATCAAAGATAAAGAAGTTCTGTGGTAAAATAGTCCCAGGCTCACCCATATCCCACTTATATTCGGGTTTTCTTTGAATTAATGCGGCCAGTTTAAAGCAATTCTAATAACAAAACTAGCATTTAAGTATCAGAACCATCATTCTCCTGAGTATTATGTTCCACTGGAGCCACAGAAGTGCCACCACTCAAACACAAGTGCTGGTGGCAGAAGGTTGGACTTGCCCAAGAGCCAGACTGAGCCAAGGGAACACACAGCAACACCAAATAACTCGCAAAGTTCAGCGCTGAGGAGCATTCACCCATCAGCCCATCCTCACTCAGCTCCTCCTACACCATTCCCCCGTCAGTACCTGCATAAGAGATGTTCCCATCACATTTGCAGACAGTGATCATCCTCCAACAGTTTTTGGGCTACAGGAGGTGAAGCAGCAACATTTCTGTGGCAGCAGGCAGCTTCTGTCTTCACACGGGGTCTAGCCTTCCAGGGGATGCTCATAAGATAGTGGAGAGAAAGAGAACACACATTTATACGCTGTTATTGACCCCACAGTGAAAAGGAATGGGTGTAAAATAAAAAAAAAAAACCTAGGTGAGGAGCTTCTCTCATCAGCTCCCCCAGGTTTCTCTTGCATAAAGTTCTGGAGGTCTTGGCCAAGAAAGCTGCTGGCCAGCTGTGCCAAATCCGGGCATCAAGCCCCTTCTCCATCAGCATTCTCACCTTCTGGCCACCAGAAGGCTCTGATGGGGATTTTACAGTGGCTGGAAAAAAAAACAGCTACAGTTTAGAGTGATTTGGATTTGGGTTTCTGAGAAGCCCTTTGTCTCAGGTCTTAAACCAGTATAAACAAGAAGTCTGACTGGAACTGCTGGGTGGTTTTACCAAGAAATCACCAAGGACCCCAAGAAGTCACATTTCCCTCCTTTGATTTTGAAGGTAAGAGCTTTGCCCACACTCAACATCACACCAGACATTCCCCAGGATTTGGGAACTGATCAGACAAGTACACAGACAGCTGGTCTGTCACTGTCTTACCTTAAGCTGATTAATGCCACCAAACTGAGCAAACCTAGAAGACAAATTTTTGTTAAAAGCTCCAGCTATGATAAGTAAATCTACAGTCAACCTTTTCCTCTCTCACACGCTTTTGGAAAGAGTCTCTCAACTTTGAAAATCCTTTTATCCCTCCTCCGCTTAAAGGTTACAGGGAAAACTGAACGTTCAATACCAAAAATAGCTTTAGAAAATGCAAAACATTGTAAGCAGAACTGATAGGGCAGCAGGGCAAGACTTTCCTGCCACAAAGATGACAACTATTGGTATTTGTCTGTACAAGTTTGATCTGTGTACTGAGATTCAGACGGGACCTGCAGCGCTTCAGAAGTGGGGACAGAGCCCTGCTGTTAAAGTCCCAGCCTAGGACTACACATGAAAACCACATTCACTGATTTTTCTTTTAATAATGGAACACTAAAAACTCACAGGTGCTTCAAATATTTATTTCCATGGCAAAAATAGACTATAATATATTCATCTCACATATATTACATTCAGTAATACAAGCTTTTCTGTCTATGAAACACAATTTGTACATTGTTTTACAAACCAATTTCAGTTTTACAAGAATTAAAGCTGCTTTGATTATACATTTTTACAGTATTGGTGGCAAGACAGCAAAAAGAGACATGTTAACCACTAGCTTAGTACTAGAAAATAATACTTCATGTTTGCTACTGTTTAAACAAAGTCCCATTTCAATCCTTGCAAACTGGCTCCAATGAAAATGAAGCCAGACCCCACGTTCCTCTGGCATTAAGGTCTCAGTCCTACAAAACTGCTGAAAGGACTTCAAACTGGCTTTAACCAAAGGAAGAGCTTTCAGCGATGTGCAGGAGGTGACACACTCACTGATTCGCCAGGTCAAGCCTCCCAAATCTCCATCTGAGTCCCCCCCAGAGCAGCCCTACAGAGGACAGGGACGTTGGGAATTTCAAAGCCATTTGAGAAAGTATCTTTGCAAAGAGCACGTACACCAGACTGGAAGGTTTTACATGGGTTCTCCTCATCAAGTTTCCCACCATTCCAAAAATCAGTGGTGTTTGCAAAGTCTTTAAAGTATTTTAAGAGCCTCCAATTTTTTTTTCCAAATGGAAAAACAGCATTTAAATTCCCTTTATAAAAGTTAGGCACCTTCTGAAACTTTGCTTGTAAGTTTGGTAGTTTGGATTGCTGCACACCTGATCCAACATAACTTCACGTTATCTACAGCCCTGCTCTCCCACTTGCCCCAGGCTGGATCTGTTGGAAACTCTACTCATGAGATTCTTTGCGTTTGATTTCTATCTTTGTTCTCTAATCAGAGCTGAAGAACACTCTTCCAAAGAACAAATACACTGGAGGTTATTCTTCACCACTGAACGCAGCATCACGTGGAAAATTGCAGAGAACAGAACCAAAAGCCACCAACAGCCATGTAGCAACTGTTTTTTGAAATGCTCACTGATGTTAACTAATCCTTTTTTTTTCCCTCTTCAGACCCTGTAGACCTTAAAGTGACATACATGATGCCAACAGAATGCAGCAAGTTAGCTGGTCCCCAACAGGATCTTACTAAGAAATATTTAATTTTTTAAAAATTATTATTTTTTTTACATGTTTGCAACAGCTGTTTAAAGTTCAAGATTTTTCCCTTACCCTGGCACAATTTTATGTTATTTTAATACCACTGCATTGCAACTGCTGCACTGCAACAGAATTTCTAAACACATGTTAAATCCCATATTTCAAGGGCTTGGTTTTTAGCCCAGCCGTAACCTGGAGCAATTCACACCTACTGTAAACTGGCTGCATTCATAAAGTATTTAGACTTTCAAATGGTCTCACCTGCATCCACTCAAAATTATCACTGCAAAACTGCACGTATGCCCGCTCCTCCTGCATTTCACATGCGTAAAACTGGAGACCGTGGTTTGAAAACTCTGACCTTTAGTAAGTAAACAGAGACTGAGCTGACAGATTGCATTAAACACATTTGGAAGGGATATGTAAAAATAACAGAGCCTCTGAAAAAAATATTTGGAGTTTCAAAAAAAAAAAAATCACATTTTAAAATGCCAGTAAAAATAACACCTATGACTACACACTCACTTGCCCTACCACGCCATGAAAAACATACCATATGAATCAATCCCTTCTAGCAGCTCTCCTGTGGATACAAAATGTTCCCAATCCTCCTCCAAATGCCTTCAGCCATTCCTCAAATCCTCACTCTCTACTTCCAACATTTTGTCCTTTCACAAGCAAATTTCTTCCAAACCATCTCAGCTACTTCTCCTTTGAATGCTGCAGCTCCATGAGCACACATTCCTGCTGCATTCTTTTGGTTAATTCTTGTAATCTGTATTTAAATTTAAAGCAGACATGTGAGTATTCATGGTTTAAGGGCTCAAGCTTTCATTGGCATTCAGTCCGGTTTAATTCCTACAATATCAGGAAGAACTGCAGGAATTCTGTATCTTGGAGGACTGGGCTCTGGCTTTGTGTGCCTTTGCAGTATTAAAAAAAACAACAAAACCAAACCCTAAAGCACAGAGTTCTTAACAACTGAAGTGTTGTTTCTTTTCAATTAATACTGAAATATAGCAATGAGATCACTATTTTTAAAGTCCAGGGTTTATTAAAAACGAGGTCTGGTTCCTCAGCCAGCTTTTATGATACCCAGCCCTGCAGCTGCCAAGTTTGGTCCAGAGGCCATTGAGATTTGTGAGCTGCTCAACTCCAACGGCTGCTCCAACACGAGAAATGTAGCAGCAGCCTCAGGTAGTCTTACTTATTAAATTTAAGAAGCTATTTTTGGAGAAAACTGCTCCGAATATCATCCACTTCAAAAAAAAAAAAAAGTTTCTCAAAATGCTAAGTTTTTTTTTCCATTTTAGTACACATTTTTCTAAATTTCCTTGTTATTGCTTTACTTTTTGTTCTAAATGTTGGTGATAACTCAGAGCAGCTTTTCATCCACGGAAATTCTCAGGATTGCCTTGCTCACCTGCTTTGAATAAAAGGTATTTCTAGATAAAAGTTGTAGCACCGCACACTCGTAGTTTCTACCCTTTGCTTGTGCAAAAGGTATCCTGCTGAGCAAGACTAAGGCATAAAACTCCTGCTTTTCAGGGGGGACAGCAGAAAAAGGAGAGCAAAACTCCCCCTCTGTGCCACTGAGCTTCTCTGCCACGGAACAGGGCTCTGATTAATGTTGGCAGAGAAGAGCTGCTCGCCCCAGACTACAAAGATTCCCGGGCCAAAAAATCTCTCATTAGAGCAACCAAGACAGAAATCAAACGTGCAGAAGCCCTCACTACACTTTGTGGGTTCCTCTCCTGATTCTTCAAAGAATTTGATTCTGAAAAGCATTTTCCACCTCACCCACAAAAGACAGTGAAACCTGTCTCTTGACAGTGTATAGCACCTTTCGTTATCCCTGAGAGCTCCCATATCCCTAGAGATCAACATTATCTTTGCCATTTACTGCAAGGATGTCTTCATACAACTTTTCTTACTAAAAAAAAGCCAGTTCAAATTTTGTATGATAATCTGGTTTCATCCCCATAAAAACAGAAGCACATTTGGCAAAAATGGACAGGTTTCACAGTGGAGTTTTAAGTCCCTGACAAATAAATCCACCTCCAACTCACACTGTGACTAGATTTGGACAGTGGCTGTTCTTACCATGTCCAACACTTCAAGAAGCACTGAGCACAACTACGCGTAAAAAAGCATCCCTTTTCAAGGCTCAGAACAAAGTGCTGAAACTGAATTGTCTTTTAAAAGTTAACCCAAAATCTAAACAATGGCTTTGAGAATTCATTTTGTTACAGGATGTTGCGAAGTTTGTTTTCATTTGGTATCTTTAGAAGCAAAACCACTTGTTTCCAATGCTGCCCTGGAGCCAAAGGCTTCCATACAAAAGGAATCCTGCTGTCTTCAGTGGGAAAACTCACAGAAAGTCAGGACAACTGAGGTCAATTAATAATTAATCATTAATAGACTATTAATGCAAACCCAGACCACTGATGGACAGAACTGGAAGCTGAAGTGGAGGAGGAGGTAGCAATGTTATGCTTAAAAAATATATATATATAAATCTAGTGTTGACTACCAGGTTAGAGAGCAATCACCTCTAAAAGTGAACACAGCTTCCTCCAGTGGCACAGGGAAGAAAGCCAAAAGACACACATTTCCTCACTCACCTCAAATAATTCCATAAATTCTGGATTAAATTGTTTGCTTTAACTGTTCCTTTTAACGCTGCACAGCTGACGTGCTGTCCCGGTAACTGATGAACAGCTAAAAACTGCTGCTTGAAGTTGTGGATGTATCTAAATTCTTTAAAAGCTGCTTGTGTCAGGTTATGAAGATCACAGTGCAACGTTCAGAAATGGAAATGCTACAAACTGCATTTCAGAGGCTACTTTCCCATTCAAAAATATTGCTGCAGACAGATGTGAAGAGCGGCAAAAAGCAGCAACGTTTGCAAAACACAGCACAATACAAACAGCTCAGAATGTGTTTGTTTCTGTCAACATTTCTGCTGGCACATTGTTTTCTCCAGCTGGCAGTTAATAGTTCCTAGTTACAAAAAGAACTTTCCCCCGCCCCCCATCTGAAATACTCAATCTTGCTTTTACTGGGAGTAGAACAATTCAGACTGCCTGACACCAGCCCAAATGCACTTGATGTACTTTAAAGTAATACATTCTGTACAGAGTGACATATTAGCACAGTGTCATTTGGACTGTGTGGGCTGATATTTTTTTTTTGTGGAAAAAATTTTGAGGAAATTGAGGCAACCTATTTATTATTCTTAATTAATGTTTTGGGAGATGATTACTGTTTTGATTGGGCTTTAATTATCCATAATCGTTCCCAAACCCTTGTTAGATGTCAGAAAAAAATGACATAATTTCACAGTGATAAAAATGGCTTTCAGTCTCGTTTCATTTTGCTAAGCAGGTATCAAGGAACATGCCTGGGGACTGGTCTACCATAAGGCCTCTTCTAGAAATTAAACCAGAGATCTAGAAACTAATAGCTCACTTTCGAATTGGGATTTTCAACTCAGCATCTTGTAACACTTGAAAAGGCAGGTAAAACCACACTGTGCCCACGTGAAAACCACAAAGGGAGGATTATTTAGGGATACTGTCATTAGAAAAGACCCAGGGGACAAAATGGAAACTAGCAAAGGTAGGTCTCATCTTCAGGTCCAGGCCACAGCCACCTACACAGCTACAGACATACCCATATCTCCAGTGCCACCTCTAAGGGTCCTGACGTTCTGCAGGTGTCCTCTCAAAGAGCTTCTGGGGATGTTCCTATTGCAACACTGTATGGCATTAACAAAACCTGTTCTAGTACCAACAAAATAATCTGAAGGTTTCTACAGAGACTTCCAGTGCTTTAAAGGCTTTCTTGACTGGGAACAGAGACATTTTTAATGGTCACCTTTGCACTGTGTAAACCAGCAATCATAGCTGCCACACTCCTTCATTAGGTTTCATACCATCATTTCCTCTTCACCACTATGCACCTTCTCACTCCAATTTTGGTTCTCTCACTTCATCAACTTAAAAGGCTCTTCCTAAAATAACAAGTTAGTAATGGCATATTGCTATATGAAACAATGCATGATTATAGCTTCTATGTTTAACTACATAAATAACAGAGCAAAAAAAAAGTGCTTAAAACATTTGCATCCACTTTGATTTCAGCCAGTAAAATCAAACTGTCCTCTAAATATATGAATAATACTGAATATGTACTTCCTCTCATCCACTTGTTTCCAAGAACCTTGTACATCATGAAAATATTTTCCTCCTGCTTTTTGCAGGTCAACACACCTCTGCTCAGATGGAAGTTATCAGCAGTTAACATCACCTTTCACTTGTCAGCTCCACTACACGGCACCGCAGCCAACTACCAACAGCTTCCCTACTACTCCCTGCGTGATTTTTGAAAAGCTAGTTCAAACATTGTCAGTCTTCTCCTCTGAAAACATGATGCTGTTTAAAAAGTTTTGGGTTTTGGTGTTTTGTTGGTTTTTTTTAATTAAAAATGCATATAAAAGTAACTGTCCTTAAAGCAATAGCTAAAAATATCTAAAAGCTGCTAATTTGGCTGAGTAAACCAGAGGAAACCAAAAGTTCGTTTTAAAAAATATAGAAGTATTGTTCTAAATATAAAATTGAAAGCAGAATGAAACTGCATGAGACCTTGACATTCCCAAGGAGCAGGTTTCTCACCCCACGTGCACCTAGAAATTTCAGCTTTTGCACAGTTAACAATTATGCTTTAAAACATAACGTTAGTAAAATTGTGCCGTATACTCCCATCCTGTAAGATACTTATTTTGCCCAGAGTAACACCACCGGAAAGAACGTTTGCAATTCCTACAGACCAGTATGAGTAAAATCATTCCCTAATTCGACTGCTGCTGAACATGGGAAGAATTTAGTCCAGTGAAGATCCTGCTTGGCAGGGACTGTTACGCTGACTCGCATTTAACCAGCCCTAAAAGGTAACTGTGTGACTCATCATACGAAGAAACCACCAGTGAGAGCAGATCTGCCTGGACAACGGTGATTTTCTTTCTGTAAACTCTTGCAGGGTCCCTCAGGAAGTGGAAGGGATTAAATAAGTCTAGAACTTTTGAGGAACTGAATGAGAACTCCATAGACAAAAGTGTACTGTGAAAGAGTCTGCACCATCATCATTCTCTGCTGCCTCAACTTGTCCAGCACTCGTGGGATGTCCAGCATCTGGAGGAAGAGAATAAACCATTACAAGTGACTGGTGAGCGAGGAGACCAGTTGGCACTTTCTCAGCAAGAGCTTCAGAGTGGTACCAGTGATCTAAGAGCAGAACCAGCTGCTCCAGTTTCGGCTCTGACAATTCACTGCCCACGCCTGCTCTGCACCACTGACCATGCCTCCCCCTCCCCCGGGAAATATGCATCACATTAAACTTGCCCATCTCATGGGGTCTTCACATTTCTGATGGCTGCAAAAGTCTGTCACAGTCTTTTGAGTCTCAGCTGGGATGTTGTATTATTAACAAACACTTTACAGCTATTCACTTCTGGCTAAAAGCTGACAGGATCAGCTTTTGATCTATTAAACAACAGC
This sequence comes from Thinocorus orbignyianus, assembly GCA_013400375.1. Lineage (NCBI taxonomy): Eukaryota > Metazoa > Chordata > Aves > Ciconiiformes > Thinocoridae > Thinocorus > Thinocorus orbignyianus. Next base: position 824,962 of record VXBW01001765.1, read on the forward strand.
CCTGTCCTCTGCTGAGCCTGATACTGCAAATACACTCACTGATGAACAAAATATTTAATAAAAAGCCCAGAGACTGGCTAAAAGCATGTTCTTGAATATTATCAGTTAAAACTAAGGCATGACGTAAAAGTGGTAAGTCAGGGGGAAATCCTGAAACGTGCTCAGTAGCCCAGGGCACACCTTGTTCCACTTGGTGACTCAACATCTTATGGTGTCAAGACTCCAAATGAACATTCCAGTAGCCAGTGTGTAAGTGGACAACTCCAGAAGATTATTAAACTTCTGTCAAATTGCCAAGAGCTTTCTCAACTATAGTTGTTAGAGCTCTTCCAAAGGACACATCTTGGGAACTCTCACACGAACAGATGTAACACATTTATTAGGCAGGTTGTTTACCCTTCCACTACCTCACATTATTTAAAGCACGAGAAAGAAAAAGCAAATCACCTCATTGTGTTCCAAACAAGCGATCATGATTTCTGACAGAATGACCACTCCTGTTCGTCCCACGCCTGCGCTGCAGTGCACCAGGACGGGCGGATTGGAGTTCTTAGGATCCGCGGTGCTGTTGGTGTGGCGCCGCACTGACTGTATCTCTTCCAAGTAGGCTGTTATGTTCAACAAGATAAGAATAACAACTTCAGGAGATGAAGCCACATAAGCCATGCTATTATGCCATATGACCACCAGAAAAGTAGTAAGTAAGTTAGGATAAGACAGCCCACAGAAAAATTCTGTGCTCACAAGTCATATCCTGAGCAAAGCAACACAGAGCAATAAAGATCATCTAACTTCTGTAAGGCTTTATTTGCCCTGTCCCCCTGCTCCCTACCAAAGGCAGCTTATGGCCATCTTGCTTCTTCTGGAAGACACTCAAATGTGTAGTGTGTGATGCAATTATGTTTTAATCTATATGAGCTTTTAGTAATTTATGTATTTGCCTTCAAATATCAACAGTCACTTTAACAAACTAGTAGGTATAATCCTGCCAAAAATGTAATCCAGTATCTCTTGGTGGTGTGAAGGAACCTCTTACAGCAGAACACTTGGCATAATTATCAAAAGCTAATTCACACATAGCATTTTAGGAGGTATTAAAAAAAAAAAACAACAACAGAAACAACCCCAAACCAAAGGTATTCAACATAACTTACAGAGAAATCCCTTTAAATCCTCTGGACAGCCATGCTCTGGCCAGTCAGTGTACTGCAGGTGCCAAACTGTTCTCTCCTGTCCTGTGAGAAGATGCTTAATCTTCAAACCCGTTGTTGCATAGCAGCCTGAGTCTGTACGGAACCGTGTGGTGATCTTAAATCTTCCATACGTTACAGTGTTGTGTCTTGAACCAAGCCGTGGCCAGTATCTGAAGCTTTTTTCTCGCCCACTTTCCTTAAAAGTAAAACACTTGCTGAACAAGATGTGGAAGAGGACTAATACAATTAATGCTCCTATAACAACGATCTCTCTCCTCTGTTGAGTCCTAACACAGTGTTACAGTTTCTTACTGAGTAAACCAATCATAGAATCATAGAATGGTTACAGCTGGAAGGGACCTCAAAGATCGTCAAGTTCCACCCCTTGCCATGGGCAGGGACACCTCTCACTAGAAGAGGCTGCTCAAAGCCCCATCCAGCCTGGCCACAGCTTCTCTGGGCAACCTGTTCCAGTGTCTCACCACTGTCTTACAGTAAAGAAGAGTTTTCAAATGTACATCTTAGAGGGATGGATCACCTCTCNAGAAAAGGAAGACAGAATGGTAAAGGGGTCACTAGAAATTTATTGTTGATTGGTCATCTTGTTGGAGCAAAGATCCCTTTCCTCTAATAGACCACAACAAATCATTAGGGAATTGCGGGGAGAAACCTGACTCAGGTTATACTCACTTCCTCTGCCGTCACCATAGCTATGATGGCAATCCCTTGTTCCCAGATCATCTGCCAGAAATCCTGACACGTGTTCTGCAAAGGGCCTTGCGTAGCAATGTAATCCCACTCTATGCCACCAACAGAGATCTGTAAAAAGAAAGGCATTAGATTAGTAATTACTGAAAACTTCCTTTCCCCGGTTCTTAAGTCAGCCCTTTGAAGATGCACAAATTGTTGGAGTAGGAGCCCCTTGTAAGTTATGTTTCCCTCCCATTTTTCAGCTGCATTTTGTCACAATAGATGCAGAAGAGACACAGTGTTTAAAAGTGTATAGGCACACAGCTAAAAAATGTATTTTACATCATAGGCATCATGCAAAAGTGAGTAAATAAAACTGTATTTCTTTTTTATGAATTTAAGGTATTCTAACCAATTTGGATATAGAGAAGCTTTCATAGCCTGATGCTGTAAATGCTATTATAAACACTAAAAAGTCAGAATCAGCTGTTGTTTCCTCAAAAAACACTATCTTGTTTGAGAAGAGTCAGAAGAGTTACTCAGCTTTGTGAATGAGCTGAAGTATAGGAACTGTGGTACCACGTCAGTGTACAACTGGATTTATTAAACAAAAGACAGCAAACACAACTATAACCACTGCTTGGGCAATCTCAACTCTTTTCAGAGAAAGCATGAAGCCAACTGTAGCTGCATGTTAAGTAGGAAAATGCACTGAAAATGAACAAACTGCCTTGAAGGTTCTTGAAATCACTCTGCATCTTAATTTTTTTAAACAGAGTTGAAAGAGATAAGACTGGGGAAAGGGCACAACTGAAGATTATAAAAGAGCAGATTTCCCCCCCGACTCCTGTTCCTCTGCCACTGCAGTTCAAAAATATCATAACCATTACAAAGCATCCCAGTTCGTTCTAAAGCTATTTGCCTTCTTAACTCTGGGAAAAAGGGGTGTGCCTTCTGCTAGCATCAATCCACACAGAGAGGAGACAGAGAGAAAGACGACAACCCATACAGAAGTGACATGCAGAAGACCTCTCCAATAATTAACCCTACATTATTTCAGGTAATGAGGAAAAATAGGTCCCTCTTCCTCAAAGAAACCTCTGCAGAAGAAGGGAAAGAGAGAGATGGAGAGATTCTTACTAATCTGCCCAAACCAGAATTGATAGCCAAATCCCTTTCCAGTTACCCCACGAACTGGAAAATATTTCTCCACCAGTATTTCTCTCACCTTGATATGAGATGCATTGATGTAACCCGTGTTATTTTCTTTGGTTGGCACTAGCTCTACTCTGGTATCATCATAAGGAAGGACGTCCTGGAACCGGTTTCTTTCAGCATTTTCAGGCAGCCGAGCTATTGAGCACTCACCATCTATGAGTCTTTTTTTCTGAATGCGCTCATACTCAGTGAACACCATCCCCTGCTCTAAGCGTTGCTCCAGAACTCTATACTGAAAGACAGAAAGAACACAGATAACCATACAAAGCCACATTCTAAGGTGAGTCTATTTTAACAGACACAACATGACAGAAAAAACGTATGTATTTTCTCTCCGATGTACTTTTTCAATGTTTTCCTACCTATTAGTGTTCTCACATACATACCAGAACAAGTCAGAAGCAATCCTAACCAGCAGGAATTTGGTTCAAGTGAAAACTAAGAAGTCTGTTATACCTCATTAAGTCACAATGACTGTGGATACCACTGGTGAAAGAAAAATTACATCATAGTTTCTATAAAGACAACCCAGTTGGGCAAAGAAATATTTGACCAGAGCAGACAGCTATGCTATACTAAAAACCACCTCAAATACCTCTGAATAAGAAATATTCATTAATCCTCCTGCTCAATACAGCATGTTAGATTGCATCCCTTGCAAAGGTGTCCTTTACCCTTGTAACAAAACAAACAAACAAACAAAACAAACAGAAAAGAAAAAGTCAACTTTGTCATTTGGATGGAGAAAAACTCTAAAAATGTAAAACAAAATACCTGTCTCAGGCAAAGAGCTAACAATTCACTACCAATATTCCATTTTTTTTAGGCTGAAGATACTAAACTATGCATGCAGGAGTAAAGCCTTCTCAGAAGCTCTGCCTGCAGCTGAGGTATAAGCCCAGGATTTTTTCTACTAGTGTAATTTTTTGTTTAATAAGCAGCTGCTCGCCCTACCCTGTTTTATTCTTTCAAAACCAAGTTCTTTCTAAATCATAAGACACTTCTGGAATTTCAGCATATCTTTGCCAACAATAATTAGAGGAATAGTATGCAAGATTTCAGCCAGAAAATTTCATCTATGTCACATGTCCCCAGCCTCTCACAGCAACTGCTCTGCAGTATCAGGTCAGAAAAGTGTCTTGTATCAAATAACCTCAATGCCAAATGTCGCAGAGGAAGGGGGAAAACCTCGATCATACGCAATCTGCACATCAATACCTCCACTGGACAAACTCCTTTATTATCTTCAGGCTAAATTCCCTCATAATAGCATGAAGCTGAGCAATGAAAGAGGCATTGAATAAACTTTAAAGTCACCTTCTAAAGAATTATCTGCAGTTTAGGCTTCCTTTCATGTCTCACATCTGCTTTGCACTGCCTGTCCTCAACTGTTTTAGGAATTAATCCCATTTCATGGTATCTATTCTGCCTCTATTCTGATGGCTGAAAATAACCAACACAGGTACTAAATGTAGAACTTTATCTCAGTAACACAATTTTTGTCCCTTAGCACCTTTAATGGTTGTAAATATAGTTCAAAAAGAACTTGGACTGTGTCGAAATGAACAGTCAAATCTCCCTCCTATGGATCTCACTCCAAGCCCTCAAACTACAAGAGTGAATTTATACTGTGGGACTTGCAATTACTTTTCTTGGCCTGTTCCTTAAAACTGCAGCTGGTGAGAGCAGAACTGCTCCTGTAGGTTCTAATCCCTGCCCAGGGACTGCCAAAAAACTGAGCTAGAGGCGGGGGGTCTGCAGCTGAGGACACCCAGCTGTGCTCAGAATCAGATTCTGAAGAGACCACTGGTGGCAGGATGTACAACAACCACTGTCGCTCCCTGGTCAGACGTGTGACCACAGCACTGCTCTACTTTAGCCTTCACAGGCTGGGTACTGACCACATTTCACTTTCCTGTACCTATTTAATGACATACAAAGCAGGCTGAAGCATATTTACTGATGTTGTTTACCCTGACATGAGCAGATGGAGTCTTATATTTCTCAAAAAAATGATCCTCAAGTTCTAGAACCTGCTGTCCTCTCAGCAACCTGACATCTTTTACCGAATTTAAAATTTCTGCAGATCATACAAGTTCCACCTATATGTTCAGGGATCCATCTGAGGAAAACAGACAAATACAATCTGCACAAGCTGTACCCTGGTGATGCAATTTAACCACAAAATTTACTGTAAAAATTGTTTGAATTACTAATAATTACAATTAAACTCAATCTCACATTCAGAATTTTAATTTTCATATGTTTTCAGTGTGGAAAACTCAGAAATTAAGACAGAAAACAGAAAGATCTGGCACAAAAACATATCAGTAGATACGTTAATTTGTTACTAGTAGTAACCAGTAGATATAAAGTAGATACTAGTTAATTTGTTTCCTTTATGGTCCAAGGGTAAACTATTATTTGAATCACTGACCATCTAAAACTTCAAAGAACAATCTGAGTTACACCCAATAGTGTATGGGTGTGGGTAGGAATGCCTTATCCATCAGAAGTTTCATTCTTCATTCTGTTTCTGTTCTCGGTATTTGAGTTACTTTGAACCCAAAGTGTTTTAAAGCCAACACAAAGCATGATTCATTTTGAAAAATAAATAGTGTAAAAGAGAAATCAAGCATATCAATCAACATACCCGTTCATCATTTGTTGCTCTTGTTGATTCTTCCTTCCCCTCATCTGGCAGAGGCATTCGAGTCAAAGCTAGGCCATTCAGGGCAGCCAGCTTTAGAGGCCCTATTTTTTTTGCATCATTTTTGTTCTTTTTCATACCCTGCAAAAGGAAAACTAAAGCTTGTAAATATTCTTAAATATTTAATGAAGTTATAAAGCAGAAACCTGATGAGTTCAATTAAGGAAAAGATACTCCTTTGACCCCTTCTGCAAACAGTTTTGACCTTTCTTTTTTGATAAGCAGTGCAGTGAGAGATTAGGGTGGTGGGACTACATTCCTCCAAGGACACAACACAAGTCTGTCTTCATTCCAGACAGGTTAATGAAACTGCATGAGAATGACAAATATTGTTCCCTACAAAGCTCGCAACTGGGGGTGAGGTGACAATTCTGGATAATTAACATTCTTGGACAGAACTGAAATCACTTTCCAAGCAAAAAACACATAAAAACAATTCCTTACTGGACTATTTAGTTTGCAAGTACTTTGCTTCCCTGCAAGAGGGCATTACAACGAGCATACACATTTCAGATGTTTGGACAGAGTTAAATGTTTGACTAAATTTGCAACAAACTGCACATACAAAACACGAACACAGAACCACAGACAGATACAAGCCCCGAACCAGGCCATGAATCTAAATTATTGAAGTTCATTATTTGAAAAAAATACTAAAGGAGGATTTTTATGAAAGAATAAATTAAAATGGTTCTCTTAAAAAGTGTAAGACAAAACTTCATCATTCCCACAGTTGCTATGTTTGGTTGTGAACAACAATACACTGAAAATGCGAGTGTACATGCTGCTTGAATGATAATCAGTGCTTTCCAAAGCTAAATGGTAGTAAGGAATGGGTAGTAAGTTATGAGGATGAGACCACACTTAGAAGTCAAATGAACACAAACACAACAGTTAAGAGTTCACTGAAAAGCAAAATATGCAAACATTGCTAGGGGCCAGCTTTGGTAGCAGGATATTCATCTCAATATGGCATCCAGGAAAATCATATTCTCGATTATGGAATGGCACTCTTAAATGTTACTGAACACTTCCAGTGGAAAAAAGTTTTAGTATCAATTTCATTTCAAAGGTTGCTTTGAACATTGACAATAGCTATCAGCAGGAAAAGGCTGGGTACGATTTTGCTAGACACATCAGTGTCTGAAAATATGTCTTTTGGAGATCAAAGCATCAAGTGACTAAATGTGAACACAAGGAGAAAGGTATCTTTTTTTTTTCTCATATATCCACACAAGAAACAGGAGGAAGGAGATTTAGAAAAACACACAGAATTATAAAAAGAATTGAAGCTGATGAGGATTCATTTCATTGTGTTCAGCTCCATACACAGCAAGTCTAATGGACAAAAAAAATTGTGAAAGCAGTAACTATTTAAACATACAGCTTTTGCGTCATCAGCTGTAACAGTTACTACTGCAGAAGTTGGATGGCAGTTCCACTGCAGCCCCAAATTGTGCAGAATAACTCAGGCAGGCAAAGTTAACAATGATAGAGTTTAAAAAGTAAAATAATAATAAAAATGGTCCCCCTCCCTCAGCAAGTGAAATATGCCACAGACCAGATGACACTGAGAAAAAGTTTCAAACAAAATGAGTGGTAAGGACTGCCAGGGAAACCTTAGAGTCTTGCACAAACCTCCGTGTCTCTGTGAGGTGGCAATTACAGGGAAGGTGAAGAAACTTGCAGTTGTTCACTATTTATGGCATCCTAAGATTGGAGTAGAAGGAGACATGAAAAGCAAGAAGTTCTTGCAGTGGGATAAAAAAAGCTTGAAGAGAAGGCAAAAAGTAAATGATATGAAAAGGGGAAGGGATGGAGGAAAGAAGAGAATGCAAAGAAAGAATTTATTGCATAATGTGTCAAGTTTCCCTCTTAGGTCAGAAGAAGAAAGCAAACCAACCAAAAAAAGTAAACATTCAGCTACATACAATTTTTCAGTGAGAGGAAGATTAGAAAGCTGGCAGCAGAACAGAAGGAGTTGCTTCTGTTCCAGATAAGAGTAACTACGGCAGAATTTGGGATCTAGAACTGACTTTAAATTCACTCCTTCTACAGCTGCCAGCCAGGTTAGGTGTGTCGATGGATGGAGGTTGCAGAGCTGGGTTTGTGTGGGAGGACTACACAAACAGAACTCAAATATGGCAGAGGAGCAGAAAAAGATCATTAAGCAAGGTTAATCAGGGAAAACCAGAAAAATAAAGGTAGTTTTTAATTCACATGTTTAAAAGCATCTCAGGTTGATTAAAAACAAACCCCGATCTTCAAACAAAACCCCCCACACAATTCCCACTACAGAAATAAGAGGAATAGTATCCACTTACACCTAACGGAGGAAGGCCTTCCACAATATTCTTCTTCCCAGACAAAAGATCAGACACAGGTCTCTTCTTTACTGAATCTTTCCTTACTCTGTATCTTCCTGATGTTGTAAGGTCAGACTCTGACATAGATGGAGTAAGCAGCCCGTCCCCTCTCCTCTGTACTTGGCTTTCTACTAGTAGATGAGCAGGGCTCATATCTTTCATTCTCTTTTCTGTCTCTGTAATATGTAATTTAGGCTCAAGAATATGCAAAGGGCCAACAGATGAAGCAACAGAACTGTAAGGGTAGTTCAGCACTGAATCATGAGAATAACCACCCATAACGGATGAAAGTTGGGTTTGATCTTCAGGGAGAGGAGAAAGACTTGTACCAGCCTTGTTTTCTTCTTCAAATTCCTCTTCTTCCTCACTACTGTGAATCAGCATAGTGGCATCTGAAAGGGTTTTCTTATGATCACAATTCACACTTTCTTCTTGCTCACTTTCTTTCTGCTTTGTCCTCTCCATCAGAATGTTGGGCTGTGACCCTTCTGAGATAACTCTTGGAAGAGCCACATCTGCTGCCGAAGCTGACATGGTCCTCTCTTTAATTCTTATCCCTTCAAAGCCGGGAGTCAAGCCTGCTATTTCGATGCTGTTCCTCTTCTGCAGCTGAGCGTGGCGGGCTGAGGTTAGAGGTTCGCTGACTTCCTGAAGAGAATGTGCCACAGGCAGGCTGTCTTCTTGAAATGTCTGGACAGAATGGTGCACCCGCCTTGTGATTAGATCTGGATTGCTGCTGCTGATGTAGATATGTCTGGAAAGGTCTGGAGTACTATTTGCAGGTCTTGGGTAGGGGTATGGGGGAGGTGGGCGATAGACTTGGGTCTTCATTATATTTGGCGCTGGATAGTCCTGAGCCTGGAGCTGTACGTTTGTCAGCTCAGGGACACTCACTGCCCCAACAACTGGACGTTTTTCAGCAGGATAGGGATAGGGAGACTGGCTGTGAAAGCTGTAGTTCAGGTTAAATGGGTAATGGTTAGATTGTGGGGAAGTAAAGTGAGCATGTTCTCGTATTTCGGGTTGGCTGTAAACTAAAGCATCGGGCCTGCTGTAAGCGTACGAGTTGCCGATGTTAAGATTTCTCATGGAGTGGCTCTGCCTGTCCGTGTGCACCATCCCCCTGTTGAGCTGCCTCATCACTGTCTCGTAGTCTGGCGTAGGGCGATAAGAAGGTGGTATCAGGGCGCTGTGTCTGTGTGATGGGACGTAATCCGTTCTGAGGACGTCGCTTCCAGTAATGCTCGGGTTGGAGGACATGGGGGACGGCTGCAAGTAATGCTGAGGATTGTTCAAGGAGTTTGTGCTGTGCGCGCTGTAGACACTCCCGTTGCGAATCCGACCGCTGTAGTCATGGGGGGCTCTGTCCAAACTAGTCTGGGAGTGACAGTAGTATCCATTCTGATTGCTCACAAAGAGGTTATCTGAAAGTAAAGTTTAAGAACGACCTTCATGTCCAAGATTCCGAACAAAGACATCCTCTATTAAGACACAGAATCATAGAATCATAGAATGGTTAGAGTTGGAAGGGACCTTAAAGATCATCAAGTTTCAACCCCCCTGCCATGGGCAGGGACACCTCCCACCAGACCAGGCTGCTCCAAGCCCCATCCAGCCTGGCCTTAGACACTTCCAGGGATGGGGCATCAACAACTTCCCTGGGCAACCTGTTCCAGTGCCTCACCATCCTCACAGCAAAGAACTTCTTCCTAGTATCTAATCTAAATCTCCCCTCTTGCAATTTAAAACCATTACCCCTTGTCCTGTCACTAGACTTCCTGACAAAGAGTCCCTCCCCAGCTCTCCTGGAGCTCTCTTCAGATACTGGAAGGCTGCTCTAAGGTCTCCCCGGAGCCTTCTCTTCTCCAGGCTGAACAGCCCCAGCTCCCTCAGCCTATTCTCATATGAGAGGTGCTCCATCTCTTTAATCCCTCTAACATAGCTAATCAATGTTTGATACTATCAAAATCTCAGTTATTTGTTGTTAGCTATGCATTAAAATGGGAAGAGGAAAAACAAACCCACCCCAATTTTTTTTTGCTGTTGTTGACACCCAAGATATGAACACCAGAATAACCTAGTATCTTCATTTAAATGATACAAATTCCTATTGGAAAACACTGCCTCAGTTTAAGAACAGTTTTCTTCTCTTTTGGATAGATTTGCTAGTTTCAGTCCAAGTTAAACAAAATCCATATCAATCTTAAGCAACACTAATTGAAAGAAAGAACATCTATACTGGGGTTTGCACTAATCTAATGAGACCAGTTTGAACACCAAGCAAGAAAAAATATCAAACAAAAAAGCACCTAAACCCTAAAACCACCCTCAAAAGAACTGAACAACCACCCCGCCTCACTCTTCTCCCCACCCAGGTAATAACTAGAAATTTTGGAGACAGTTTAAACCACCACCATGTATTGTTTGCACATTAACATATACCCACTCTGATGGGTAAAGAAAATTATCTAAGTGCATATATCCAATGTACATTAAATAATTTAACCATTATTTCATTAGAGGCACAATTTGCCAAGCTCCAGAAGAGAACAACCCAGTCACTGCTTTTGAAGTGTTTCATTATTCAACTGTTCAGGTTCACCAAAATCTTTGTAGAAACATTCAATGAACTCACCTTGGGAGGATGCATATGGTTCAGTATAATGACCATTGTAATGCAGCTGAGGTGGTGGAGGCATCATATAAGGCTGAGGCTTGGGCTAAGAAAGTTAAAATGTTAGTTAAAAAGACATGCTTTATTTAAAAAAATAAGTCTTGAAGATTTTTTTAATATATTTTCTATATATACATATAATATAATGTTCATAAAACCTTGTCTTATACAATTTTTCTAAATCTGCAATGTAAGTTTCTCTTGTGAGGTCATACAAGAAATAATAAAAAAGAAGGAAACAAATCCAAAACCACACATCCCCAACCCAAGACTTTATCTTGTCATCTGACATCTAGATGAGTCTTCTAGAGACAGAGTAATCAAACTAAAAGTAGAAGGGTTTAAGATATTTTTCATTGCCATTATTTTGATTCCATTATTCAGATTATTACATAGCAGCTTTTTCTACAAGTCAGAAACAGCTCCTCACATGCTATACTCATCTTTTTCACTGCTCCTTTGATTTCACTGAAGGAAACTAATGTCTGATTCAAAGTCAACTGAAATCTGTAAAAATGCAAATATAAAACTACTTGCTCTCCTTACCATAGACATCCTGGAGGAAGACCGCCTTCTAACTGGATTCACTGTAACGGGCTGAGTTTGTCTACAGAAGAAATTTTATGGTAAGAAATGATTCTTAACACCACCAAGATCAATTTCAAACCTTGGAAAAAATGCTCCCAAGTTCAGCTAAAAAATCACTTTCAATTTTTTGGAGCCAGGCCCTGTGTTAAATAGTCCTCCCCAGCAGTCTCAGAAGAAAAGAGCTCTGAGCATAAACCACCATCGCAGACAGTATCAGCAGAATCACAAAACCAGGAACAAAACACCTCAGTTATTTCTTTGCCTTCTTTCTACGAGGCATAAGAAGGAGACATCCTGAAGCACTGCAGCAGGGCAGAAAGGGCAGCAAAAGCAGCAGAATAACCAGGGACTAGCTCCAAATTGGAACCCCATAGAAAATTTCATATCAGAAGTTACCTGTTCTACAAGACCAGGCGTAAAACTGTTATGAATGTTAGAGAAAGTGTCTACACTGCATGAGTGTTTGTATGTTCTAACATTCAAGCTAATGGGAAAAAATCTTCATAATTTGTTGGATTGCCTCCAGGATATAAGGCTCAGAAACCATAAGGTCCTTTTTCCACACCCTACTCTGCACTTGTACTCTACATTTTGACACAGGTCAAAAGACAGAGAATAATACACATGCAGGAACTGCCAGATCTCAGAAAGAAAGATGATTTTTCAGCTCACCCTTTGGGAAGTGAAGGACGAGAAAGGATTGGAAAGCGCGGAAGGGAAAGAATGAGAGAAGATTTCTGAGAGCCCTCCTCAGGTGGAGAGTCCAGGGAGTCTCTAAAGACAAGGCACATACAGATGAAGAAAAAAACCAAGCCTGAACTTAATATGGGCATGCACTAGATCGTTTCAAGCAGCAGGATCAGATGACAGGAAAACTTAGAGTAGAGATAATCAGAAGAAGAGTTTTTTGAGGACTTCACTTATCAATAAAACCATGTTGTGGTAAAAGGGTTAGAATAAGTAGTGCTAGAGACTGACATTCAGTACAGAACTATGGAAGTGACATTATTCAGATAATAAAGCAAAAGTCCCACAAATGCTATCCAAGTTTAAAAGCTTAGAGATAGAAGGTTTACTTTATTCCAAATTAATTGTACTCTCCTAAAATTAATGAGCAAACACACTAGCAAGTCATCTGTGGCACAAAATATCCCATTATCTTTCCACTGGCCTCAGCAAATGTTTGACCAACCCCTCCATAGCTCTCTTCTCCTATACAAAGTAGAGGAATGAACATATGGGAATCACATTTTTTTTATGACACTGTGTCCAATTCTCTTATTCTTTGACTGAAGTCACTTAATTAAGGAAAACTGTAGAGTGGAGTAGCTCAAATTCCAGTCCTCGATTTACAAGCTGGAGAGCAGCCCATTTAAATTTAATTTGATGAATTGTATTAAATTTACTTTGCGCTGGTGCTACTTGAGCTATATGGATTCCATGGATATCCAGAGGACCACATACCTCTCAGCTGTCAATCCAGCACATTTCAGGAGTGCTTCACATACACTTCCCGCCCTTTTAAAGGCCTCTGGAGTGTCCTTTCAGAGCAGTTCACCCAAACCCAGGCCAAAATCCCACTGATTCCAGTAGCTCACAGACATTCTAGCAATAGTAGACGCAAAAGCAACTGAAGTTGGTCACAGCACTGAGACCCAACAGCAGGAGCCAAATGCTATTACTTTTGGTAACATTTCAGCATTAACACTGTCCTCTGCTGTAACACAGAACATGTTTGAGAAACTGGTGATAAGTATTTTCTCAAAAAAGATTAAGAACAAAACCCCAAGTCATTAATTACTTCCACCCAAAAGGGACAGTAAAGACATTACAGAGGTTATAAAAGATTTCACTTCCCAACAGAAGCTTCAAGGGCACCAAGAGTTTTGTTAATGAATTGTACTTACAGGCTGCATTTATTTAGTCTGTAAAATTTGTGTCTCGCTACACACATCCTCCACACGTATTTTGCTGTTTCCATATCTTCCTGCCAAACAGCAAAAATAAAATTTGCATATTAGGCCAAATACACATACCCTTCACTTGCTTTCAGACAAGCCACTGAAATTTTTAAGATTAAATTAGCACTCACTGATTTTGTTTATTAATATAACTTCATTACTGTCACCAGGTTTTCCCTAAAACTGTACTTTGTGGACCTGACCATGCTCTCTAGCCTAACAATTTTATTAGAGTCATCGAAGCTGAAAGTCTTAATTTATGCTTTTATTTACTGATGTCTAAGTGAAAAAAGGAAAAGTAAAAATCTACTCACAGTTTGGAATTGGATGGTCTCTTCTTTGTTTGCCAGCTCTAAGGCGAAAAAGGATTTGTTGTGGGACATGTTGGCAATATCGTGCCACCTGCAGACAAAAGGGATAGAACATGACTGGCAAGCTCTGATTTTCAAATCACAGAAAATGCAACTGAGGAACAGAATCACTACCAACAATATGGATAAAGAGCCGAGGATGAATAAAAAGCTCCTCAATCTCTCTGAGCAAGTTGCAGACTCTCACTTCCATGTCTATAAATGACTGCTGGAAGGAAAATACGCATGTGGCTAATCCTTTGAAGATGCACAAGAAGTTTATTACTCATCTTCCACTTGAAATTCTTTCAAGGGTTTTTTTGTTGTTTTTTTTTAAATAATCAAATTTGGACAAATTGAGTTCTCAGCAGATTATAATATCCCAAATTTCTAGAACTTTCTTTCATATTGACAGATGAGAAGAAGTTAGACAGCAAAAAATATAATACCATATAATTATATAACTTTTTATTAAATATAAGTGTAGTTTGATCCATCAGTATTATGTTAGTGTGAATAAAGCCTTTATCATTGATTTCTTATAAGAATATTCTGCAGTGCACACACAGAGGGAAAAACCATGATCTCCACACAGGACTCTAAAGGTAATTATATGACTTCCATTTTCATTATATAGATGTGTCTAATAGCATTTTCTATAGCTACTATCACATGAGTGAGGTAGAGAAACATTAATGTCCCCATTTTGATGCAGAAAAAAGGCTGCTTAAATTTAAAGCCTTGGTTCATAGACATTTATGGACTCAGTTATGAAATTACTTGAACCACTCTGAATTGTACTGGTGAGTCATTTGTCTGTGCTTTTTTTTTGCCACCCAAATACCACGATCCCCGGTAGGACTGCCCATAGTTATACAACAAAGAAACAATAGAGCAGAAAATTGGATCCTGGAATTGGAGTATGAATACTTTCTGGTGTTCTCCAATATACAACTTTTTCCTTCACAGACACTGCATTCACAGTTCTCTGGGAAACCAAGTGAAATGCATTGACAAAGCTCTATTCCTCTCCCCTGTGTGCCTGCAAAATCAGAGAGCTGAGCTGTTGTTGCTTCATTCTGCAAGAAAGCAAAATAGGGCATTTCTACCACCCTACAAGAACATGGCATCAGTTCTCCTATCAGCAGCAGAGGTAAGAGATTTTTGTGAAGGGCAGTTACCAGAACTGCATTTATAAATTCTATTAAAAAAACCAAAACACCAACACAAAGAAGCAGAATTGCTACTTTCACCATGAGTTCCAGTAACTGTTGGACCACAGGATTTCAAGATTCTGTTCATATTCAGCCAAAAATTCAATCTAGATGATTAAAGTTCACTAAGAATAAGCTCCAGCAATACCTACAGATTACTAAAACTCATTTTAAAAAAAAAAAATATTGAGGTGTATTTTTAAAAATTTATTCCAAATTCTGTCCCATGATGCCAAAGTAACCCCCCCTGAAGTCCCTGGGAACCAGGTCATCTCATGAGACTGAATTTTAACTGTTAGCTAATTTTGACCATTTAACTACAAGAACATTATATAATAAACTAACACAATGTATGAATCCAAAATAATTAAACATATGTTATCATGTGCCTATCCTCTACTTCTTTTATATATAATATATGAAAGAAACTCGTGGATAATTTTGCAACTGAAAATTTCTAAGTAAATTGATGTCCCATCTCAGGACTTAAGATGTTCTATGTGCAGAGAACTGCTCCTTTTAGACTCCGCATGTGTTTTGCAATGGAATGTATATTAAATGTTCATCTCTTAGAATCAATTTGGCTAAAAGATATTAATTCTGCAGTCAATACACCGAAGAATTCCCATGAACTTCAGTATTCACTGTAGCATGAAAACTACAACACAATGGTTCTAGTTTATCAAAGGATTAAATACAGATCATATCTAAGAGTCATTCGTGTCAGTGAGGAACACAGATGAAGTGCATGAAGATATTTTAAGAAAGAACAACACTGACCTGAATACAACAGGAGGACGACCATTTTTGTGTTTCACAAAGATACCATCAAGACACGCTCCGATGAATATGTCACTTCCTTGACTGTCCTGCAAGAAGTTGCAAAAAAGTTATGCAAATACAGAAAATAGCCTTTGAAAGCAAAGTTACGTGAGAAACAACTACTTCTACAATTCTAGGAGAGAAAAGGGGTGGGGTGGTTTTAGGTTTTTGTTTATTTTTGGCAGGAAGTAACCCTTTTTACATCAGGAAAGAAAGCTGAAAGATCAAACCCCGCTTACCTTTGCAGGATAGGTCTCTTCACCATAGCCCTCCATTCTCTCTACTTCTTGCATATACAGCATTTCTGCATCGGGAGGAGTAAGGCCTCTAAAAATGAAAACAACCATCAGCTAGTACTGCCAATATGAAAAAAACATCTTTTTACTGCTCTGACTGACACCATCAAAGCTTGAAAAACATCCCTAAGACATTCAGGGATCCGAATCATACTGGTTTTATGTCTACCAATGGCTGATATATTTGTCTCGGCCTTTACACTTTGATTCTAGTAACTTCTTCCTCTCGGGCATCACTAGGGTTAAATGGTAACAAAGACCAGTTAAAATTATTATGTTTGCTCATGGCAGTCAATATCACATTCATTTTCAAATCCACCATTGTCACCATATTTTCTCCCTTTACCACAACAGTCATTCAGGCTCAGGAACTGAACTCCTCCTATCACAGTAGATATGTTTAAGATGCTCCGCATTTCAGAGAAGAGAGTCACATTTTCTAAAAGCTGATGGAGTTTTAACTTTAGTCGTTTGAAAACATGAGAAAGACAAGATCTGTAAGTAAAGGTAATTTTTATTTTTTGTTTAATTAGACCAACTTGCTTTCTCACAGACCTGCAGTAGTGTTACAGGGACTAAAAGTTTGCATTTCCCCACCCACTTCAGCTGATCTCATAAAAGGCATCATCTCTACCTGCAAAATCCTGTCATTCTCCTTTCTATGTCTCTCAATAGTTTTTCAATCATCAATCTTTCTGTTTCTTTACTTTCTCCTAACATCAGGCAGCCTAGGTTTTCTTTACTAAACTTTAACCATATGTTCTTGTTACAAAAACATTTCAAAGACAAATGGGTCTTAGTTTCAAACTGTTGTTTTAAAGCAATACAGGCAAATATAATCAGTTTTACACATACAATCATTGATGAACTGACAACTTTTCTTCACCTTGGACTACTGCATCTTAGCTACCTTTGCTTACAATCAAATTCTTGCAATTTGAATGCAAATGTACCAGTGAAAAACTGATTTAAATGAGACATGAAATCAGGCCAACTGTATTCTGAGATTCCTGACTTCCTGAGCTACTGAAGCAATCAGATTAAAATTAAGCAATAAAGAGTTTTTAAAATGTTACCTGTACTTCTGATGTAGCAAGGCAACTTTCTGTGTCGCTTCTTCCAATATTTTTTCTTCTTGTAGCCAACCCTTAAGTTAAGACAGCATTTACAGAATGAAATAAAAAACATTCTACAAAATTAAATGTTAATAGTTTACACGGGAGAATCAACCCTCCACTCTAGTCGTGGAAAAAGTAAAAAGCCCAAACAGTGTTTTCAAGTGGTTTTACTCATTACTCCACCCCAATCTTCTTTTCAGTGTAACATACAATAAAATTGAAAAGATATGGCAACATCTTTGCTCCTGTGTAACATAAGGCATTATATCTCACTCCAGTCTCAAAGAAAACCTTTAAAGAATTGGACAACTGAGAGAGCAGTAAGCGAGATGAATCATGGAGACTTTAATAATAATTTGCATTTACAAATCTAAAGAAAGATTTCAACTTAAATTTATCAACTTAAGAATTTAAATTCATTAAAGTAAGTACTTACCACTGGAAACAAAGCAAATCTTTGTAGAAACTCCTGAGATTCATACTGATCATAGTCTCCAAAATCAGCTAAAAAATAAAAAATTTCTTGGATTCAAACATTTGTAACACAATGATTCAATACCCGATTAATTGCAGCAGGATCTCCAAGTGGAAAATCTCCATCCTATTGAACTACGATCTGAAAGTAAAACAATGGAACAAACTGACCAGTAATGCTTACAAAGAAGAAAAGTGAAAATACATCCCATCTTTTTATCTTGTTTGGAAAAATTGATAACACTCCTTGTGGATAGGAAAGAAAAAAAAAATTACATAAATCAGGGTGTTACTCAATGGTCTATGAGTTCCTTTGGGTTCTTCAAGTGCAGAATGGTTGAGGTTGGAAGGGTTTTCGGGTGATCTAACCCTAAGGCAGGTCAGCTACAGCAGATTGTTCCAGAGCCTTCCCCAGGTAAGTTTTAAAGCCAGAGGATGGAGACTTTACAAGTTTCTGGGCAACCTGTTCCAGTGTCTCACCGTCCTCACAACAGAAAACTTTTACTATGTTTAAAAGAAATTTTCTGTATTTCAGTTTGTGCCCATTGCCTGAGAAGAGTCTGGCTCCACCTTCTTTAGTCCCTCGTGCCAGACACTGAATTCCTTGCAGGATATCTCCGGCAGCACAAACACTGCACAGAGCAGCTAGAGCACCCTTCCACTCTCAGGCCTTCTACAGCTCCCAGACGTGCAAAAAAGTGGGACCCAGAAGCCTTTCCAGACACAGTGGCAGGCTCTGAAGGGACTTAAAGTTTTGATCTTATGTCATGCCAAAGGGCATCCCAAGGAATTTGCCTCTTTTTCCAGGAAAAAAATAGCCAACTATTCAAAGAAGAGAAACAACCCAGACTAAATTGGAAAAGTTATGTACTGGTCTCACAGGAGAAACTGTGGAACAGCAGTCTGTATGGAATGGCTCCCAAAAATATAAACACAATCCCCAAGTATACAGATCCTATCTATATTACCATATTCTCATCCATGACAGTATAACTTTAGAGCCACTTAGGAAGCAACTTTGTATTAAGCCTTAGTAATTAATATGTGAGTTATTTATGATGAAAGGGGAGAACTACACCAGCACAGCGCTTCAGATAGAGCAGCGTTTAGAATTAGGCTACTGTAATTATTTCAAATACAGATCATTCTTGAAACCAGTTCACTCGAAACAGCAAGCAACTGCTTCTGCTTGTTCACCAGCTAAAATTAACTAACCTACCTGCTATAAGCTACCTCAGTCATCAGAGCACATTAATTTAAGAACCTGCATTTTTTCCCAGTTGTTTTTTCACTGTTATCAACACATACAGTTTCTTTCTTATACAAGACTGAAAAAGGAATGTGAAAGCTAAAAAGGATAAATATTTTTCATCTGGAAAGAGGATTATATTGAAAGATTTCTATAAACAACTCACTGAGCAGAGAGATACTTACACTGCCCAAAGATATGAAAATAACAAAGCAAGATTTTTTCAGTTGAAGACCATTAAATCCTGGCTTGGATTAAACAGATTTGCTGTTATATAAACAAGGCACTAATATAATTCATTCCACTGCACTGCTAACCACATTTTCAAAAGACATAGTCATCATCTTTAATGTGATCCTATTGACTCATAATTAAAAAAGAGAAAAAAACCTTAGGTTTTATGTACTGCCAATGATTTTAAGTCCCTTTCAATTTTGGCAGATCTACAATTGCTGTTAGATACAAAGGAGTGGCATTCACTGTGAAGCAATACACATTAAACAAAGCTGTTGCCATTAAAAACTTTCCTTTTGAGAGATTTAAGATCGAACAAGAACGTTAGCAGGGAACACCAGACATGATCAGTACAGACAGACTTAGGACTGGTGGTTCCCTGACTCATTCTCTATTCCATCTGACCCCACTTAGGGAAAATAAAGAAGCCTTTTTCAAGTAGGTATCACAGAAATGGGTCTTCAGGAGGGATTTGAACATAGGAATTGTTCAGTCTTGCATATGAACTTGCAATAATCCCAGGTGTTAGGATATTTGAGAGAAAATATGGAGACACAAGTACTACTGTCCATTCAAATTTGCTTGTTTATTAAAACATGTCTCCTTCGCTTCTTACCATGTCAGAATAAAGAGTCTCCATTAACAGAAACAGATAAAAGGTCTGTTGATGTAAGCAGACGACTACAGCCTTTGCCCCCAAAGGAACTCCAATGTCTAAATCCAACTCCTGAAAAATACCCAGATCCACCTCCGAGGACTGCACAGAAACAGTAGGAAGTTCGGGGCCACTGATCCCACTGTTCCCCCTCCTCAGTCCATATGACCAAATTCTTGGGAGCAAGCCTTTCATAACTTACTGAATTGGGTCTTTCAGCAATAAACAGTAAATTTGCAATAGAAAATACATTACCAAATTTTCTTATGCCACATTAGCTAATTGGCACAATTGCTTTACTTACCCTGAACAGCTAAACCAGCCAGATGTATTGCTTGTTCCAGTGTGCAAGGAATGTTGCCCTCCAAGATATCTTTCTTCAATTGCAAATAATACTGATACCTACATAGGAAAAAAAAAGAAAAAGCTAATATGGGCTTCTTAATTTAAAGAGAGTACAGATGAATACACCTGCATGTCTGTTCCTCTCTGCATTCCCCACTTCCAGTGGAGGGGAGTCTTCCTCACCACTCAGACCCACTGTTTCATGGTCTTTCTTAGCTCCTCCCTTAACTTTTGTGTATCATTGCAGAATCAAATACTACTACTTCTTAAAACAAAGAATCTCCACAATTTCTATTTACTACCATACCCTCATTTTTCTTTATTTTTTGTCTCTTCCTTACTTAGTATCTTCTTATCATCTCCTCTTTACAATTTTCAGTACACTTCTGCAGTATTGCTGCATTCCCTTCCAACAGATCGAGAATTCCACAGCCCTTCAATCACAACAGTGACTTTCATTTCTGCATTACAACTTCTGAGTTCTCACTTTCAAGACACCTTTTTTGTCCCTTTAATCTGACCTTTTTCTGAGTCATATCTTGTACATGCAACCACTACCAGCTATACCATTTGTCCACAGTTTGAATCACTGTTTTCTTGAATTCTGCTGTCCCATGTAGCCATCCACGGACTACTATCTTAAGCCCAAAACAACTCAAAACTCAAAAATGCCATTACAGCTACATAAATGTTGCCAAGAAGCACATTTGTCTTCTGTAAGTCTAGTTTTAAAAGCTTCTTAACTTCCTCATATTGTATCTTAACTCTTGTGAAGTGAGGATTTAATACTGAGAACATGGAAGTGTGTGCTGCAATTCATTCAGTGATTACAAAGTCAGGTAAATTCCACAAGAATTTTCATCAGGCTAGAAGACAGCTCTCTTCCCTCACTATTTAACAGCCTGTGTTATAAATATTTTTTGGACCTTTCTGGATCCTACTACAAAAAAGCAGTATAATGTACGACAGTAGATAACAACCTTATATCACACATACAAATACAGCTGGGACTAAGCCCAGGCTTTAAAGAGAAAAGGAAAAGTAAAGAGTCTCTGCGCATGGGGAAATAAATCTTGCCACTCAAGCAGTAGAACATAAGCTCATTCCATAGAACTGCTATTAAAAGTAAACATACAAAGAACCTTGACACTACAAACACCATTTCTTTTGTCTATGACATTTCCATTTCCTGATATACATTAAAGGTATCACAGAATCCCAGAATACCAGCTTGGAAGGATCATTTGATCCAACTTTTCCTGGCAGAACCACGGTCTGGACAAGATGGCCCAGCATCCTGTCCAGCTGAATATTAAAAGTGTCCATTGTTGGGGTATCCATCAACATAACTTGCTTAAACATGCTCAACCTCATTTATGTTGAAAAGGGATGAAAAGAAAATTACAGATTTCTAAAACTAATCCAGACTTTCAGTATTGTACATCAAAGCAAGCACCATCCTCTAGGACCTCTGTATAAGGCTGGCAAATAAATTCCTGCTTTCTACATGGCAGTACGCCGCAAAATTGCTGTTAAAGCTCCAGTATAAACATAATGTTCTTTAGACCCATTTAAGAGAAGAATATTCAAGGTTTTTCTGGCAAATTAGCTCTTCAATGCAATACCATGACATTTTTCTTACTCTAATGCATCCTAGTACACCAGTAAGCACAGAATCTGAACCCAAGATTTATTTAAAACTTAAAATAAAAAAGAAGGGAAAAAAAAGACCCTAGAATGACTTTTTAAGCCAGTAAAATTCCTGTGGAAAAGCCCAAAACTTTAAGAGTTTTCAGAAAGAAAACAATCTTACAGGAATTATGCATAAAACAAAACCTAAAGCTGCCAGTCATTGAGCAACATGTTACAGCACCAGCATCTGCACCAAGAGACTTAATCTCCCTGAAAAGCTTACACGCCACAACTAGTGGGAAAGGTCCCTGGCAAGGTATTTTAGCTCCAGAGTATATAAAGACAGTTTCATGTAACTATAATAAAAATAAAGCTGGAAAGGATCTCTGAGTCATCATCTGGTTCAAGTCCCCATTCAAAGCAGGGCCAACTTGATGTTACTACCTTAAATGGACTAATTAATGCAAGCACACCTTTCTGAAATAATAAATTTATAATCCACTTAATGGTTCTGTACTCATTTGCCTGTTGAAAACAATAATTCAATTAGACCAAATATATACACTAAGATACTAGAAGCCAATGTATAGGCCCATAGGAATAACTGGTCAATATATATGCTCAAGTTGCCTTTTCCCCTGCATGACCCCTGATGTTCCCCAGATTCACAGCAGAACTGGATATATGACATCAATGCTCCCATCAATCTTCACTGCCCAGTGACACACATAAAACCCCCAAGCTGAAGCTTAGCCTGTAGTTTGCCAATGTATTGTACTGGCAGTACAGAAAGTACTGACAGCAAAATAAAGAAAAGCATGGCTCAATAAAATCTGCTTGTGCTTTGTGCAGGGTGGATGTCCCCAAAAGCAACATATGGCTCTTCAAAACTATAAAAAAGACAAACATGAAGGGATTATAACAACTGAAACTCACACCATGCAAATATGCCTTTTACTGAAAACAGGTTTGAACCAACTCGTAAGAGTACTGAAAAGGTAGCTGGTTTGCTTAGCTTATCCCTTATTTTAAATACTCAAAAGGGAAATAAACACACAGTTTGAACCTAATTTCTTCCTAAAGTAATAATTTCCATTTCTATAGAGGCAGGGGATAGGAAAGCAGACAATTTTTAAATAAAGCACACATTTCAGAATGCTGAAAGCAGTTATAGACACCTGTGTGAAGCTTACCTGGTAATCTCCTGCTGAAGCTGAGAAACAGTAGGCACATAGAACACTACTCCAAAATACACCGTTGGCTCCAAGGCGTATTTGTCCAGCTGCTTTTTCAGAGGCTTGTCCAAATCTACCCATCTGCGCTGATTC
This sequence comes from Thinocorus orbignyianus, assembly GCA_013400375.1. Classification (NCBI taxonomy): domain Eukaryota; kingdom Metazoa; phylum Chordata; class Aves; order Ciconiiformes; family Thinocoridae; genus Thinocorus; species Thinocorus orbignyianus. The sequence goes on from VXBW01001765.1 coordinate 848,079, forward strand.
TGCTTATTATAGTACCACAGACTGAAATACGTGATCTGGAAAAAAGCCATTTCCACAATGAAAAAAAGTTAATATTGCAGTATTAGATAAAATATATTGTATGAGAAACTTTCTACTTAGAAAGAAAGTTTTTAAAACACTGACTGAGGCTGTATGAGTTATTGAAAACTTAAGAGACCTGGAGAGACACTTAATATCAAAAGCAGATATGACTTTCAGATGAGCCATCCATATACATAAGGTCTGCCACCTAAAACATTAGCCAACCTACTCTTTATTTACAAACAGTCCCTGACCCTGTTGTGGCAACTCACAGATGTCAGTAGTAAGCATTTATGTGTGACAGGAAAGCTAGAGGAACCGAGGAAGGCAAATAGCAAATGACATCAGACAGCAGGAGAGTAAAGTACATCTTCTCTGGGGAAGCGGCAGGCAGGCTCCCATGGGATGCTGAAGGACAAAAGAGCACAGGACAGCTGGACAATCAAAGACAAGCTCGTTAAAGCACATCTATGGCTCATCTCACCAGCAAGAAAACACCCAGGCACAGCAGCAAGGTACCCTGTCTGGGCAGGCAACTCCTGACCATGCCCAAACACAAATACAAATACAGTACACACTGGAACAGGCTGCCCCGATAGGCTGAGGATGCCCATCTCTGGAATGCCAAAATCCCACTGAACAACAGTTTGAGCAACACAATAGAACCTCATTCAAATTTCAATTTCTCCACTATGTTTAAACCGATTAAAATCTGCTCCTGGAGTACGTATTTCATTCAGTTCTGGACTACCAAATAGATGTGGACTGGAAAATACCCAGGCCATTATCGTAGCAAAACTAGAAATCACAATTACAATTTTTTCAGTTGGGGGAGAGAGATAAGGGAATGCTATAAATTAATAATTATGTCTGTAGGCATTTACATGGAAATCCTCCAGGGCTTTGCTATGTACACATTACTATATGTAGAAGTGGTAGAAATCCACTACTTTTCTTTATATATTTTTGTCTATGTTTTTAACTTATACAGAACAGAACTATCAGTGTTTTATACATTCATCATAATGTTTTTTTAAATACCAAGATTTTCTGTTAATTAGCCTTGGGAAAAACATCTACCTAGCAAACAAAGTATTTACTGTTGGTTTCTCAGGAGCACTAGCATTTTGATGCTTTGGAGCACAGATCTGAAACACACCAAGGAGCAAGAGCTGATAGCGGAGAAAAGACCACTTTAGAACTTTCATGTGAAAACTCACCTATCTACATATCTGGAAATTTATGTACCAACATTTTCTTAGTTTTGAGTCTAAATAGGATGAAGAGTCAAGCCCCATGGAATTCCAGCTATCTCTTGTGGCTCTGACAGGCTGAGTACGGGTGTAACAATCACAGCATGGGCAGGTAGGCTGCATACCAAACCTCAAAGATAGCAGAGAATTCAATGTTCCATAACAGCACAGATCGTTAAATAATTCAGGGCACAGAAGTCAAGGTGTAGCATTAAATTGATAAAACCAGCCATTCCATAAAAGTATTTTTTTCTGGGAAACTAGAGTCAGTTCCAAAGCATAATGTTCCTTTGCTGGTGCATACTGGCGAAATGCACTTCTTTGCCCCTCTCTAAGGTAGAGCATCAACGCAGTTTTAAGTGATTGATGGTGAGTGAACTACAATTACTGTTACCATGTAATTGCAAAATGAGTATTCAAAGAGAACAAAAAAACAAAAAAAAAAAAAACCCAAACAAAAAAAGACATGTTAGGATGAAGTCTGACCATTTAACTTTAATTAAGATCCCTTCTGCAAACTCTAATACAACTCTGGTCCAATTTGATAAAAAGGCAGGCTGTAATGCAAAAATTAAATTGAATTAGAACCGTTCACAGAAGAAAAAAAACAGCAGTTTTTCCAGTATAGTGGAAGATACATGGAGCAAAGGCAGAATGCTGATAAAACAGTTGCTAGAATGAAATTGTAGAATGCTACAAAATAGTTTCATGGTTTAAAAATCACCACAGAGTAACAGACTGTATTCCCACATCAGAAACAGAGTCCTCTTGTAAAGTAAATCCTAAAAGTTAAATTTTTCACAGGTGGACACTGTCTGTTCTTCATTTTTGAATTCTGCAATCCAAAAGTCAAATTTTAGAAGTCATAAACACTTCCAGTTTAAAGAGGACAAAAAGGAACATGACTCTGAATACAAATACTATAAACACACTGTTTTCTAAATTTCTCAGTCCAGGTGCACAAATTTTCCTGATACCTTAGACAACATTTGCTTTTATTTCTGTCCTTCAATCATAAACTATGGTTGAGAGTGTTGTGGCAACCTCCTGGTACCCCACAAGGATATTGAGAAGCCAGTATCTTAAGATTCCATAAAATGTTAGGAATTAGAATAGTAGTAGGACACAAACTCTCATTGCAAAAGAAATACTATGTTCACTGCAACATCACAATAAAATGAAAGCCGAGCAAAACACGATGGGCCAAAGCCTGGCTTCTGACTTGTATTCAAACCCTTCACTTGACTTCAAGGGCAGAATTTGATCCCATGAGTTTTCAGAGGAGCTTATGCACCCTGGAATATTCGCGCTGATTAAAATAGAATCCATTTTTATTCATTGCTAAAACATTTTATTATTAGCAGCTCAGGGCAACACCCAATTGTAAAAAGAATGTCATGACATAATTCTGAAAACATGTTAAGCTGTTAAGATTAACACTACTTTGAGGTTCATTTATTTTAGTGACTTATTTGTGACCCAACCCCTTTGAAGAAAATCAAATAGAAATAAAAAGATAATAGAATTTCTGCAGTTCCTTTCTACTTAGCTGACTTCTGTCACTGGATAAGAATAGTAAGCATTTTCACATAAGAGTTAATCAGGAACACAAAAGTACCAAAAGCCCACCACAGCATTACAGCTCACAAGTTGGTGTTAGTGGACTGACTACATCTATGAAGTCAATCAGGTTTCCTAAGCCAAGTAGAGGAGCTTCGCTGGGTAGGAGTGCCACAAAACTACATTACTGTAGGTGACCATATTACATCTTTTGGTATGATGTATGACGAAAGTCAGGGAAGTGGGGCTGATCAGTCTTCTTCAGAAGAGACTAAAATAAAATCTCACTGTAGACTTCAATTGCCTAAGGCAGGGTATATTGAACACAGAGCCAGACTCTTCTTGGAAGTGCCCACTGCAAGTACGAGAAGGGGCAGGCACACACTGCAATGTGGGAAACTCCAACTAGATCAGGAAAAAAATTTCCCAACAAGACTAGCCAAATGTTGGAACAGTTAGCCCCAAAAAGGTGTCAAATCTTCATCCTTGGAGGCACTCAAATTCACTCAGGCAATCCCTACGCCACCTGATCCAAGCCAGCCTTCCTGAGAAAAGGCTGGGATCACGCAACCCTAAGACTCCTTCCAACTCCAACTATTATGGGATTCTATGTCATTGTAGAGTTGGTGCTGTCAAAGAGAAACTGCTTATTGAGAAATTCCTGACTGTAAAGTAACAAACATACTTTAAAAAAAAAAACATTAAAAATGTTATCTTTTATCTCTTTTACAAAGCCATTAAAAACTAAGCTTTAAATCTTAAAATTCTCATCAGTTTTCACACCTATTGAGCATACGTTGCTGTTTTTGTAATTTGAATTGGAATCAGTGAGACAGTCCTTCCCTGTACCAACTGCCTGCTAGTAATTAGCTACAATTGATTGCTGTATTTCATTTTGTTTTCCTTAATATGGATCATTCTCATCCCTAATGTAACTCCACTTTAGCTCTAATCTAAATATCATTTGTATGTATCAGTTATTCTGATTAGCAGTATGAAAAAAAAAAAGTTTTAATATAGAACCTCGGGGTCTATTTTGGTCACAGCTTACACTGTCTAAAAAAGAAATACAAATTACAATATATATAGCAGGTATTAAACATGTGTAATCTCACTTGAGGCTAACAGCACCTATTGTGATCCCCTAACTCGACTGTGTCTTCCATTTTCTGGCAAAATAATATAAAGTTATGTTCCTTAGGACTTTGAGACAACACTATTACTGCCACGTTTGGGGAGGATGGAAGAAGGAGAAAAAGAAAATTAAAAAATTATTCTCTGTAAGCCCTCAGACTAAAGGAAAAAAAACCCCAACCAATCAATTTTTGTTGATGGAAGCAGAGAGGAAAACAGACTTTACCATAGAATACCCTGAGGCACAGCAGTGTCCAAAGTTTACTTCGAACCTATGTTTTTAATTATCCCTTTCCCAGCTAATTTTCATAGCTTTTATTATAAATCTTACAGAATATCTCACAGGTTACAAACAGACTGGAAATGAGCATTGTTTCTTAATTATTAATACAATGCCTTCTAATTAATGCAATCTGCTACCTGCCTCAAGGGGTACAGGTGACCTGAGGAATCACCATCCTAAGATGTGAGGCAAGAAATAAAGAAAACAACAACAGGGCTTACAGAAGAATGCAATCAAAATATATTTTCAGGCTTTTCCTCTTTTACACTGGTACATACAAATAAAACAAGCCATAAACTTTTCCCAAACAGAGTGCTGAAAACACCTCCTTATTACTGAAGGATAAGCACTGCAGTTGGACTTACAAAATCTCAGTTAGCCCAAAGGCTCCACCGGGTCTACCTTTATTATGTTTGGACACAAAACAGCGCCTGCCACCAGGATATCACAGTTTATTTAAACTGCACACAGGAGAACTGGGTCAATAATCTCATACTCTGCACAAATGCCAGACACCAAGTGAAAGTTTTACCCTACGTCCAACGTTAAGAACCACAGAAGGGCTCAAGAGGCCCTGAATATTCTCCAGAAACTCCACTCTTATCACAGCAGACAACCTCCTCCACAAATCTTCCCCATCTCTAGGGGAGAAAGGATTTGGAGCGGGCTGGACTGGCCAGTGTACAAGAACCAGGGCTTCCTGGAAGTGGTGGAGAAAGAAACGTGCAAGCCTTGCCACGTACCAGCTGAGTAAGAAGCTGCACTCCTCTGCAGGCTGCCCCAGCCAATTCTTCTTGCAGAAAAAGTAGGACCACTAGCTCACCTCATAAAAAACCCTCCCTTGAAGCTCCTCACTTTAGGGTACTTTTGCTTATGCTATTTTTCTTATTCTAGTACTGACAAGAACTCCAAGTGTAGGTGCAGGAGGGACCATTTAGCAGGGTAGCTGTACGAATCCAGAGAGGAGTCAGTCTTAAGTCTTAGTTCTTCCATAACATAAACTTTTCTTCCAACACACCACCCACAATTATTTATGCCTAACTACTCCAACACGTGTTTCACAAACACTATTTAAACAAAGCAATTGCCAACTATCGCTTAGAACAAAACAGCAGGGATAAGAAGTAAACAAACAAAATCAATACTTTGCAAGGTAATCTGACACAATCTAATTTATTCTAATTAAGACACTACACAAACCACAATCCATTATGCTCTACACCCTTCAACTATCTTGAATAAATGATCTTCTGACAAGTAAGGCAGATTGTACTCATCAGGATGGCAGATACAGGTAAACTGGCTTAAGGGCAATACCCTCATAGTGCACAGAAAACATTATATCCCAATCAAGACAGATTTCAACCTCTTGCAGTTATTAATCAACATGATCAAACAATGTGAAAACACAGGTTGTTTTATTTTTAAATTGTGTTACTTTTCCCCTACCTCTGACCAAGGCTCTGGGAAGGATGGACTCACATATCTGCTTTCGGCTCACACCTTAAACAGCACTGATAGTGAAAGTACCACGTTCTCATTCATCAGAGGCTTCAATTCTCATCGCTTTACAATAGGGAAAAGCAACATTTCAAAGTAGGCTAAAAATACTAAACAATAAATTAATGCCTTTGATTCAGAAGTAGAGAAAAACTGTCAAAATTAGTCTAAAACTACACAGCAATTCACAGGCATGGTGACAGTGGGGAAAAAATACAACTGTTATATTCAAATTCTGACTTAACTTCATAAAAAAGCTAAAGAAATCAGGGGCTAGGGTTCCTAATCATCCATGAAAGCAATAGGTTTTCATGGAAAAACCTTAATTTTGTGCTGCTCAGTGTGGTAAGACTGAGCATAACACTATACCTGAACATATAGCATTTTTCCTTGAGAAAAAGGGAGAAATACAATAGCTGCACTGAGGCAATTACTGATTTCTGGCCAAATGCTCTTTCCTCCAATTTATCTTGGCTCCTAAATTACAACTGCAGATTATTTATAATTAACACATGTTTTAAATGGAGTCACGTTTGTTTTTCAATAAAGTAGCATCTTTAAAATTCATTTAATTACACACTGAAGGTCTGCATTTTCTTTTATGCACATTTCTCCATGACTATTTCTCCTTTCCCAATTTTAAGAAAAACCTGTTTCACAGAGGCAACCACAGCAGCTCAACTATCAGTGTGACTTCACTTACTTCTTCAAGCATGAGCTAAAATTTTGTCAGTTCGTTACAAGGCATAAATATAACTATGTTAGCGACCCCTCTGCCACCACTTGCTGCAACTTTTACTTGCCAGTCATTATGTTCACTGATACATACATACGTAAGGATATTTATGGTTGCACATGGCCTTACTTTAAAAACACTCCTTATGAATGCAAAACTCATATTTAAGAAAGCACCAACTTGAATTAGAGGTATTTTTGTGTTTTCTCCAAACAAGAGCTGATACTTCAGAATTCAGAACAAAGTCTTATGGCATAGTTCAAGCAGTTCTGAAGCGCTGTTTCCCAACTTCAAAGTTACTCAGGACCTGCATAACCTTGAGTCCTTCTTTCCTATTCATGTCCAAAACAAACACAGGAACTTGCATACTCCCCACAGAACTTCCCTACCGTTAGTTCTTGTACTTGGGCCCAAATCTCCACCACATCTCTGTAGTTAAGTTAAACTCTGCTTGTACACAGTAGCAGAGTTTGTCCCTTCTTTAAGACGTGCTATTAGAAAGCAGAAATAGAAGATTCAGCATCCGAGTTGAATCAGTAATAACATCTCTTGCCAAACATCCTACAGATAGCTAGCTGTATTAACATTAAAAAACCCCAAAAAAAAAACCAAAACCAAACAAACCATTTCTATATTGTCAAGTATTAATTTGTGTACTTATGTCCTAGAGGCAAAATGAGCAGTGCTACAGAATACTTTTTAAGGTAGTGGACAAACAGAGCTCTCGGCAGTTTTTCAAAACTTGCAATTCCAGAACGGTTTTCTGCAACAAATACAGCTTTTTGCATAAATCAAGTCTGGCTAGAGCTCTCTCACAGGGTAAGAGACAGGCTGTGCTACAAAGGGTAAGTAACTTATGTTCCCTCTTCCCTCTGGCTTCTTTCCCCAGTTCCTCAGTTCAAGAGAGCTGGATTACACGCCCGCTTGCTGATGAGTCACATTCTGGGAATACCAGAAGATATTTTTTCATAGTTTAATGCATTCATTTCACTTTTCTGTACAGTCTACCATTCAGTAAAAAAATAAAATTGGCAACATACTTAAGACTTACTAACCCCTAGCTATGTGCCCATACTAGTATACAACTTGGAAACTGAGAAGTAGTTACTGGAAAACCAAAAGAAAAGCACTGTTTAGCCCCACAAAATGTAATTTGAAGACTACTAATTTACATATAGATCTGCTAAAGCAAATATCTTAAAACATGGCATGGCATTAAAAATAAGGCACTCAATTCACTGTCCAAATTCAGTAATTGCAGACTGTACTAGAGAGAAAGAAACTTTTACAAATTTTACTGTTCCAAGTATATAAAGGTAGCAATCCCCCTCATACCTTCTGCAATAACCTCTTTTGAAGGTGCACGGGGTCCACATGTCACAACTGTGTAGCCGGCCCATACACAGTAACCCCAAACCGATTCCAAACCTCAGTATTCAAATAAACAGCTACACTTTCACATTTAACACTTTGAATTCACACTCACTCTTTAAGGATGCTTAGTGCATTAACAATATGCAATGTCTTATAGAAAGTACTTTACAGTATCAAAGTATTTTACAGTATCAAAGACTAATGCTGTTTTTGCAGATTTAAGCAAAAAGTGCTCTGCAAACTTTTCTTTCTGAAAAGTTTCTACCACGCAAGCAGTCAGGAACCATCCAGCATCTGCTTGGCAAATCTGACTATTTAAAGTCAGAGCAACATTTTTTGAATGCAAGCTCTTGAAAGTAATTTATATCCCTACTTTCCATTCCCTTTTATTGCAACACATTTTCCTGCCAAAATAATCCATGCAAGAATGCATGACTGAAGGAATCTGCTCAGAGTTCAATAGTGTACTGTCAACTCCCTTAGTCTGATATATGACTCTTAATTGAGGCAATTGTCATCTTTCTCTTTTTTTTTTTTACTTTTTAAAAAGAAACAGATTTTTAAGAGTAGCTCCAAAGAAAGATAATAAAGAATAGCTGAAAAAAAACCCTGCACCTCCACGGCTCTGGGACTAGTTCAATAAAAGCTAAGAGTCATCATTCAGGAAGACAAAGCCTTCGCGCTTTGCAAACCAAATATAGTTAAAATTCTTTACCTTCTGTTGATTTAGTAGTGGCATCTGAAAGTGGGTAGATAAAATTGACAAACTCCATGCACATAACAGTAACTAAATTCTAAATATATTATATCTGATGTGTTCTACAGTTAAACACAAAGTGTATGTGTGTAGTTAGATTCTCCCTTTGCTAGAAGGAGCAAGATAAAAAATAGAAGTCACACTGTTGCACAGAATTGCATTTTTCCAAAATAAATGTACATTTTAAAAAAAACCAAAATACTAGGGACACTCCGTAAGAGCACATATTGGTACAAAAACAACCACAGTGAACAAACCCTTACAGATTAACGGATTCACATCTATTTCATACAGTAACACATGCTGTGTACAGTAACAGGTGTTTGTAGGACTAAGTGTTAAATTTATTTGCTCAATATTTGAGCAAAGTTGTAAGCTGTTGCCATTGCTTGGCAATGAAAATACACCACTTCAAAAATCATAGTTATTAGACAAAAGTTTTTTTCATGGTAACTCTTATTTTGGTTACCCGTGTCTGGGGGTTTAATCCTGTATTTGAATCCCATATTCAAAACATCACTATATGGAACACCACATAATAGAGCAAAAGCCTCTTTTTCAGAACAACATTAGAACATTAAATTTTTATTATAAGCCTCCCCTTTCCTGCCTCCCAAAAGTGCACATGCTGTCAGTTTAAGGAAATAAACCCCTTGAGACTCACATGGGAAATGTCAGTTCATACAGGACTGACAGCATTCAAGGACTAAAATTACAATACTATTACATTCCTTCAAATGTTGGTAATCTATGTAGATTTCCATAAACAACATTTTGCAGCTCAGCATTTCAGAAGCAATTTGCTCAATATAGGAGACATACCAATAGTCACTCCATATGTGGGAGAAGAGCAAATTTCAGTTGCAAAACTATCCTTCAAAACATGAAGCAATTTTTGAGTAAAAAGTCAGGTTGGGCAGATTCAGCTAGTGCAGATCATGTTTCCTCATGAGGCAAGTTCTCCACATAAATGACTATATGCTTGCTCCGAGACAGTGTCTGCAAACATGTTTGTGGTATTTGACCAAGCAATAGTTGGTCACTGGTACAGTTATCAAACTTTTTGCTTTAAGTTCTTTTCACAGCACTAATCCATCAGGAAGTAACACACACACACAAACAACACTCTCTTTCATATCCTTAGCTAAAAGTTGTCCTAAGTCACACGGTAATTCTTAAACAAATTGCTTAGGCAGAAAGCTTTTTGTTGTTTTATGTTTTGCCTTTTTTTTTTCCTAAACAGCATTTTCAACATTGTCAGGTTTGAAACAGACACTTTGTTTATCGCTCCAAGCTTCTATTCACCACCACTTCTCCATATCCTCCCCTTGGGCATTCCATAGCTCTACAACTTAAGTTTTGGACCACTATATTCCCCTTCAAGAAAGGCCAGAATATGAAGAAGCAAGGAGAAACTGTATAGTTGCTCCAGTGAATAAACTGATTGCTCCAAATGGTAAGGAGTCATCGCATATATAATCTAGCACCTGAAAAAAAAAGTCTGCCTTGGCTGGACTGTTCACTTACCTCCCGCAATTCAAGCCTCTGAGCCACCGCTTCCAGACTTTCCTGGCCCGTGCTCTCCACCGACAGCGTGAATTCCACAAATTCATTATTGAGCAGCTGGATACGAGCCACCAAGCAACTCTTGCTGGATACTGTATAACGTCGAGTTCGTTTCAATTTTAACCCAAAAGGCAGAGGCATCTTCTCTTCCCCTCACAGATGGTTACTGATAAAAAGCTACTACCACCGGGACCTTGAGAGGGGACAAGTAGCTATCTCCTCTCAAAAGGTAAGGAGCTGTAAAGTCTCCAGAGATCAGCCAGCAGCAGCAGTATCCATTAAAGACAAGCAAGTTTTCCACCAGGAGACAAGCAGAAGGGGCATCCACTGGAATCCTAGGAAAGAACAAAAAAGAGAATAAATAGAAGAATCAGGAATACTTTGTGTGAAAAGGGAATGGTAACATGGGAAAAATAACATGTATATTTTTTCTAAATCTAAATAATCAGTCTACTTTTCCCAAATGCAGAAATGTTATGCATTCAAATACTGAAATAAGCACCAGAGTTTCTGGTTTTTCCACAGACGACTCCCGTCTTTGGCAAGCTAAATTTTTCTTTCAAATTTGCAAGAGAATAATGAGCATTCATCAAATGCGGCTTCAACGTCTTAAAATAGATCTTTCTAAACTGAATCAGTATTTAAACGAAACACCTCTACAAAGTCCAAGTTGCCTAAGGTATTTCTAATCCTGAACAAAGCCATTTTCCCTCAGTGCAAAACCAGCAATCTGGCTTGTTTTTCAGAGCAGCATGCAGCCTCAGCCGCTATCTGTTGGATTAAACAAAAAAAAAAAAAACAACCCCAAAAGCCCCATAAACGATTAAGAAGGAAAAACAAAAAGAAAAGGAAAAAAAATAGAGGGCAGGAAGAGAGGCATTAAAGCTCACACCTTAGCCATTTCCTACCAGACAATTAAAATCCAATTCCTCTAATTGTCCCTGAATTACAGCTAGCTGTACCATTATTTCTGATGTCAGACCATGTTTCAGGTTACGCTTTGCCCCACTGGGAAAGCATGCCAACTCCAAGAATCATTTATTTTCTAATTTTTCTTGAAAAACATACATATTCCCAGTCGAAAGGCAGCCACCCATTTCCCCACCTTTCGCAAACACCTTCACGCCTCCCCTCCGGTCAACTCCATAACACACAAGCTTCGCCTTTTTCCTCCTCTTTGAGGTGTTTTCTGACCCTAACTAGTGAAATTCCTCATTATTCTTACTAGTTTCACCGGCACATGAAAAAGAAAAGCATTTTTTAAATACAGGCGGGGTTGCTGCGGGGTTTTTTTGCTGGCAAAGCGTGTGCGCTGAGGGCAGTCGCTACAGCCAGCGGGGGCTACGGCCGAGGAAACCTCTTCACACACGGGAGGGGAAAAGCCACCATAGCCTCAGGAGGAAGGTTTCAACGCCTCCCTCGCGGACATTGCGGTCCCCCCGATCCCCACAGTAACACCCTGGACCAGGACCCACGGCTCCGGGCCGATGTGGGCCGAAGCAGCAGCCCCCAGCCCGCGCCGGGCGGGGGCGGACCTGAGGGGGCCGGGCCGCCCTGAGGGAAAAACCACCCTCCTTCCTCTCATTGTTAGGCCCGGGGAAGCCCTGCCTGGGACCTCTAGTGGCAGCCCCTGAAAGGGAAAAGGGAGAAAAAAAACCCCCAAACAACCGTCTCCTTGTATTTTCAAGCTGTTAGTAGCAGAGTTTACAGGGTATAATTTGATTTTCCTGAGAGCTTTAGGATTATCAGACAGGAATCACACGAGGGATAAGCGTTTATTTGAGGTTCAGGGGTGGGTCTGATGAAGCAGTCTTCCTAGCGCACCTGTTTTTAAACTCTGATGGTATAGTTATAAACAAATAGCCACAAACTACAGGCACCTAGAAATTGAATGTTCCTCGATGCAACCATAAACTTTTCTTTTTTGGCTGAAAACACTCCCTTACCCCCTTAAAATAAGGGAAATAAGAAAGGGAGGCAGAAAGGCACTAAAGACCTAAAACAGGGAGAAAGAGGAGGCAGCGCGGCATTTTTCCTCGATGACATTTTTGCAACCCTACTCCAGAAAGCGACCATAAACCATCTTCAGTCCCACATTTCTAATAATCTGGAAGCAGTTCTACCGTCCTACACAATCCCCATCCTCAACAGACAACCGTCTAAAATCTTAACTGAATCCAATAAAAAAAAAACCCTGACCCAAACATTATTTTTGGGTGTGGCAATGGAATAAATACCAACTGGCAGCAACAGATTTCCATGAAAAATTTAGGGATATGTGGGGATTCCTCACTTTTATTACTCGCTCTGCACTTTGATCCTCCAAATTCCGACTCCTCGGAGCAGCATGCAGCGAATGCTCCACAGACAGAAGCTTTTAGTTTCCTGCCCACTGCCAGCAGAATCTCACACTGGGTTTATTCCTGGCGGAGAAGCTGACTGGCCTCAGCTCACGTCCCCAGGGCCTGTTTTCCAATACATTCCCTGCAGAGTTACACACTTTCTTCGGTGCTACAGCAATGAGGAAAAAAAAACAACCCAACAACTTACTCATCGTTTCAAAAGCTGCAATCAGAAGTGCAGTAATGTTTTAACCTCAAGTTATTATGGAGTACCAATATGAAAGACATTCAAACTTCCATCAGGCCATTAGAAAAGTGTTCTAAGCATATGGGGGGAAAAAATTTTTAAAAATCACTAACCAGAGGCTGACCTGACAGGTGAAATTCCCAACCCATCTAATGCTGACATGAGACAGTGGCAAACTTTCAGTTATTTCACTCTGCAAACAGGTAGCAGTGCAAGTATAGGAAGGAAGTTTAGAGCAGAATTTTCAGAATGTGCAGGCAGGAGCACTCTTCAGGATATGAAGGTTATGATCTGTTGTTCACATTTACTGCTCAACTGAACATTCACCCTAAACGATTTCATTTTAACTCAGTACACGCCTGATGTGATCTTCATTACTTCTGAAACACATTTATAACAAGGAAAACTTTACCTTCCAGTCCATGTCACAAAAGACCAACTGAAAAAACGTAATTCTTGTCATATAATAAATTAACATTGCGGAATAAAGGTGAGTTTGATCAATAATACTGAGGTATTCAGTAACTTCTACTGCTAGCCATGTGTAACTCTTACAAGTACAGCTGTGCTGGTTTTATTCAGCAGCTGTGCATTCTGTAGTGCTAAGTGGTCTCCTGTTTACCTTCTGCATTACTTTAAATCAGACACATCTGCATCTTTATAAAATTACTTTAGCAAAAAAACCCCTACACATTGCTGGGAATTACAAATCCAATTGACAACCTCTACAATAACAAGCCTTTCTTTAGCAAGCCTGGAATTTTCAAGCAACTAAAAATGTCTTTAAGCAAACTTTGTTTATATTTCAACACAAACATCTAGTTTCAAAAATGTTATATTAGAATTTCAGCAACATGGCTGTGACTGATACATGATCATTGAGCACTGTAGTATCCTTCCTCACCTACACCTCTCACCCCCCTCTCAATAATCCGCATTTTATTTTACAAAGATTTTTTAAACAACCTGTATGAATGACAGCGTGCAAAATAAAACTACAACATACGATGCCTAAAAAGGGTTCCTATTATTTAAAAGGTGTAAAAGACATAGAGTTATTTCAGAAACATTCAGGGAGCCAAAAAAACCCAGAATACTCCACCCTCCCCTTGTTTTACCAGTTAATCTTTGACATGACTCTTGGACTGAAAGAGCAGCACTAAGTGCCTACCTCAAACCTCCCAGCTCTACAGCCTTTACTTTTCAAAAACTAAGTGCTTGAAACTCCTCAGTATTTCCGTGCACAGCAAAGACGATCACCCACTATATTTTTACTGTGTCTGCTGTTTTCCCCTTACCTTTTGCAGCGATCCAAAGACACACCGAGTCTCCTCTCACATACGTGTAGCCGAACAAACCCCACAGCGCTCCAAGACTTTTTCTCCCGGAGCCATCTCATCGGTATTCCTCGGGAACTGACTTACTGTGTTCCTCTTGTCCGAAACAGCTGCTATCTCGGCTAACCCACCTTCTTCTCAGATCACTCATAGTGAAAACATTCCTCACTTCCTGTCTCAAAAAACTTGCTCTGGATATCATTCCACTGGGGAAAGAGCTGGGGGTGGAAGAAAAATATTACAGCAAAATAAACCTGTGCCAGCCAGCTCTTCAGGCTGCCCTCCTTCACGTGATGCTGCGCTGCATGAGCACAAACGCTGTTTCTGGGGAATATTTTCAAATCGCCCGTCTCTGTGTGCCTCCGTGTGTGTGCATTTAATTTCTTTTCCTGGAGGCGTTCCCCTCGCTCTATCCATGCGGAAGGATACGCTGAAAGAATTAAAGCGAAGGCCCGTATGCTTGTAGCCCATTACCTCAGAGAGTTGGAATGCCTGGCAGGGAGAATGTCAGCAATGAACAGCTGCTTCTCTGGCTACAGGGGCATTACAGAAATAGGGGTTACAACAAATAGCAGGCAATCCTTGCTTTTTTTTAATCATATGATCATTTATTTTAAGCCTTTCCAATTAAGGTAAATCTCTTACCAAAAAAAAAAATCAAAGAAAAAAAATCCATTGGTCTTGTTTTCATGCAGCTTGAAAATATTTAAAAAGTTTAATCTGTGTTAAATCCCAAATGACCTATGCACATACACTTATGTCTGCAGCTAAAAACAAAAATAATTGAAAAGCTTCAGCTGTTGGTAATATACACAGCAAAAAAATGCAGACTAAAGACTAATCTTTCAACTCTTTCTTGGACTTAAAACTCCCAAAGGTGGGAGTGAAAACTATGCTCTTAATAACAACTCTTAACAAGCATTAAATGCATATCAGTTAAATAATATGGAGTTTAAACAATGCAAACATCATTTAAGGGGCTGCACTCCAGTCCCATAAATAAGTGGAAACTTCTGCATGTGTGTGTGTGAAATCAGCAATTGCACACAATTTGGGATTTTTTGGCTCTTCCCATTGGTGAGCCACACAGAGGTATATACATACTTGCAACAGGTCTGGGATGAGGAAAAAAGGTAAAGTGAGGGTGCAAACGCTGACTCATGGCTAAAACTTAGAAAGTGTTTTGGTTTTGTAAAGTGCACAAACACGCTACTGTCTGAGCAGGTCTAACCTGCAGATCTGCTATGCAAATTGCTTGTTACTCGGGAGGACACTAATCTCAGCTGAAGTATGTAGGTAATTTCGTACTCCGATGAATTCTTCTGAGTTATTTCTCTTCGACACAACGGGCTTTCCTCTAATCAGGGGAATATCTCTTCCCCCCCTCCCCCCCCCGA
>VXBW01001765.1:863675-882634 GCA_013400375.1 Thinocorus orbignyianus
TTTTTTTTTTTACACTGAGTAAAATAAACTGGCTTTGAGACAAACTAGGCAGATACCTTTTTTTAATGGTATTTGCCACAGGCCAGAACTATGGTTACTCGACAGAGAAAACTGACCAATACAATGCATGACAAATCCAAGCCATGAAAATTCAGGGTAATAGAGGCAACCCTTCCTATTTCTAAACAATTCATACTGGAAAAAAGGTCTCAATTCTCTCATGTGTCATGCTTCCTATTCTGAACTTTTATCACACCTATTTCCTGCCAGATTCCCTGCCTAGAAGTGGCACTTATTACAGTTTCCTTGCTCTCCATTTTCCCCCTGACTGCATTTATGTTAGACAACGCATCATCCTAAGAGATGAGTATCATCAATCTGCTGCTCTACAGTTTACATTTTCTCTTTTTGAAGCTCATCAAACATTCCAGAATTAAATTTTTACTTTGCTCCCTATAATCCTAGTTTGAATCCTAACTTTGTGGTTTTCTGCACTTTCTCCATTTTGCCCTACCTCATTTTTTGCCTCATCAGCTCTCCATTACCTGCTTTGCTCCAACCATCCACTCTTAATAAACAGAACAAAGAAACCAAGGTGTCATGAACATGTGATGAACTCTGATACAAATCAGTAAGACCCATAGTGATTGCCTCGGGGCACTATACAGTGCTGCTTCTTCTCCCCTTTAAGCCCTGCTCAGGACTGACAACATGCCTGGGTAAAACACCTGCACCTTTTGCTGTACTTTTTACTCTCCTGTTGAAGATTATGGGAGGAAAAAAACTACTCATAGAATCATAGAATGGTCAGAGTTGGAAGGGACCTTAAAGATCATCGAGCTCCAACCCCCCTGTCATGGGCAGAGACACCTCCTACCAGACCAGATCGCTCAAATCCCCATCCAGCCTGGCCTTGAACACTTCCAGGTATCGGGCACCCACAACTTCTCTGGGCAACCTGTTCCAGTGTCTCACCACCCTCACAGGAAAGAATTTCTTTCTGGTATCTAGTCTAAATCTCCCCTCTTTCAATTTAAAACCATCACTCCTCATCATATCACTCCACTCTCTGACAAAGAGTCCTTCCCCATCCCTCCTGTAGGCCCCCTTCAGACACTGGAAGGTTGTTAATAAGGTCTCCCTGGAGCCTTCTCTTCTCCAGGCTGAACAGCCCCAACCCTCTCAGCTTGTCCTCATAGGAAAGGTGCCCCAGCCCTCTGATCATTTTCATGGCCCTTTGCTGGAATCACTCCAACAGGTCCACGTCCTTTCTATGTTGAGGACTCCCGAGCTGAATACAGTACTCCAGGTGGCATTCCCAATGTCACACTGCTGAATGTTGCAGCCCTTGTTCTGGAAGTACAAAGTTTTTGCCTGTTGGGTTGGATAATGTCTGCCCACAGTGGAACAGGGATAAACCTACTTTGTTCTTATTGACATCTTCCCCTCTGGAACAGTTTTGATTCTTTTTTTCCATCCTGGTCCAAATGCGTGATTGCAGTTGAGTGTGTCAGCCAACAGGGTGAAGGTTGACGCAAGTATTCACCTCGTTCCGATTCTGGGAACTCTTTCCAGCATCGGGTCTTTGCGTTGGCTAATAGTAAGACAGAAAGGTGGAAGTGAGCCAAACAGGAAGCAGAGTCAGTCACCCTGCCGGCAGAAAAGCGGGAGGGAAGCGTGTACTCCTCAGCCTAGTGCAGAGTTACCCATTTGTGATGAAAAACATGGGCAGGATAAACCAGGAACTCCTAGTTAGAAGGGCATTCTAAGAAGAAATCATGTGGAAAAATATTTATTTCCTGATTAATTTAGTGTACTGTGGTGTATTTTAGTGTATAAAGTATTAAATTAGTGATTTACTCACTAGCCATGCAAAAAATAGTGACTTCATGAACTGAAAATTCAAAATTCCTCTTATTCTACAGGAGACTCTTAACGCTGTTTTCCGAACAAATTCACTTTATTCATCACTTCTATGTTATAACCATGTCTGAAGCCTCCGTGTTTTTTCATCATTCCATTCCTTATTTGTGAAAAAGCAAGAGATGCTTGCATGAAGCCTGAAATTTAATGTTTGCAAGATTCATTTTCACTTATAAGGCACTGTAAAATGTTCAGCCATGTTCTACTAAGTAGCTAATTAAGGTAATAGAATTTTCCTAGAAGGAAACAGGCAGTTTTCCTACACATAAGACAGTGCTGAACTTGAAGCAGTGGGCTCCTGATATTCACAAAGGATACATTATTTTTCTTAAACAGAATATTTCTTTCTAAAGTAAATCTGTCACTTGGTTATGAAGCAAACTCAATTCCTATTTCTGTCCTTCAATAATTATTTTACTTGTTCCAATAATAAAGTAATACAATGAACTTGAAATCTTAAGATAGCAAAATGTGTCTCTTGAAGGTTAAAATGGAATGTTGTAATTAAACTAATCTATTACTAGTTACATCTCACTGTAACACCAGTATATTGTAAGTAGAGCCAGGCAAACAGCTCAGATCATTAGCAATAATTAGTCCAGGCTATCTCTGGATGATGTTTGATTTATATTAGGAGCAGTGATGCAGGAAGAGATTAATACAGCTGTTAACTACAATGCCTGGAGTTTATTTTACCAGTGGCATTACCTGTAAAAGAGCCTTTATCTGTAGGCTGAAATGTCACCGCTCCGTAAATCTGCCGAAGCGAAGCTGGGACGTTGGTGCAGAAGATAAATGGTGTGGCTCAAACACTGCTTCCACGGGGTTCTCCTCTTCTTCCCTCTGATCCCGTGGAGCAGTAAGGATAGTAGATACGGCAACTGCTTTGTAAGGAAAAAAAAATAAGGAAAAAAAAAAGCAAAGCATGTTGTTTTAAGCTTTATCAGTTTAACGTGTGGTCACAAAACTGGAATTTGGTAGTAAAATGCTTTTATAGTATAGCTGTAGTATGGCATTAAGTAGTACTTTGATGCTTTGTGCATTCCTATACCTGTATGTATTTGTTTTTTAACAAGCAGACATTTAAATCTTCCTATTTTTGAACTTTTTAAGAAAAGAGGACCAATATTAACCTCATGGTTAATCTTGGGGCGTTTCACACTTACTCCAAGCCGTATGGCAGGGCTTTATAAACCAGTTTTATAAAAACAGCAGTGAAGAAAGAGGCAACTGTTTAGAAATACGCTTAAAAGATGCAATTTGTTCTGTTTTGTTTTGTTTTTCTTTACTCTAGGGCCAGACTCCGGAATGCGTTGTGGCTGCCCCGCACTTTCCCAGCAGGGAAAAGCAGGACAGGCCACTGGAAGGGGCTATACAGCGGTTTGAGGCGAGGGGCGGCCCAGCTACCACCTCCTCTCGGTGGCCACCACCTCAGGTTGCCACCGGGGCCTGTGGCCGCGGAGGCAGAGCCGCCAGCCGGGCTGTGGGCCCCGCGGAGGCAGAGGCTGGGCCGCCGGCCGGCAGGGGGCGCCGCCGGCGGAGGTCTCACCCTGGGCTTCGCGTCGCGGCCTGCGGCGGGAAGGGATCCGGGAGGCCGCGGTGGGAGGGGAGAGAGGGGACACTGTGGCGCGGCGGGAAGGGAAGGAAGGAAGGGAAGGGGCCGGGGCGGCGCTACCACCGTCATGGAGATCGGCACCGAGATCAGCCACAAGATCCGGGTGAGAGAGAAGCGGCCGCGGCGCTCCCTCTCCACCCGCGGCGAAGGGGAGGCAGGCCCGGCTGGTGGCTGAGGCGCCGGGGGAAGGAGGCCGTGAGGTGAAGCCTCAGCCGGGCCGCAGTTACAGTGGGCCGCCTTGGGTTCCCCGGGGCGGGCGATGAGAGGAACGAGCCTTGTTTTGGGAAGAGAAATCGGGGTCCTGCAGGCCCCAGGAGGCAGCTGTGCCCCGCAGCTGGAGTTTTCGCCCCGCTGGGGGGACAGGCCCCGGGAGAGGGAGCAGGCAGCCTGCTGTGAGCCCCCGTTACCCTCAGGCCCCGTCGGCTGCTCCCCCTTAGCGACCACGGCTTGAAAATTCTTGGTGAACCGGGAACGACCTTCTGTTAAACCACCCTGGATTAATTTTCTCTGCACCTAATGAGCCCGGGTTGTTGCTGCTTAAAGAAAGGGCAGCTGGGACTTGGAGGTTGTGTGGTAGCACCAGGAGCTGGGAAAGCATAGGAAATATGGTCGAGACTAAGATACCAGGCAGTTCTTGCCATTCTGCTCTTGCTCCCTCGCTGTGAGAACCCTAATATAATGAGCAGTAGAGAATAGGAAAAGTAACCAACATGTTCAAACAGTTAATGAGAAAACTTTGCAAAACCTCCCGCCGTTTTGCAGTTAGGAATACTTTGTTCCTCCATCCCTTAAATGCTGTTTCATTGTTTTTTAGGGTGCTATAAAAGGGAAGTTGCAGGAGCTGGGGGCTTATGTTGGTAAGTTTTGTCATGTGTTTAGCAATCTTCTTTAGGTTTGTTGTTGTTAGAACACAACAAGCTAGTTAATTGAACAGCATATTTACTTATTATTACTTGTGTTATTGCATACAGAAACTTTAACTGTGAGATGAATTATATGAAATTCTGGACTAGTATAAAAGAAAAAGACTTAACTTCACAAAATACCTGTAGTCTAAGTATAAGAGGCAGTACATGGACATGTAAAAGGAAACAACCAAAAGGCCACATCTCCCCTTTCAAGGAGAAGTGGTGGCCAGAGATTGGAAAGAAAAACAAACAAAAAATGATGTCTGTGAATATTTAAGGAAGTGTCTTTGAAGCACAAGGAGAAACATCATATAAAGCAAGATCCTTGCAAATGCAGGAGCAGTTATTTGTGATCGCTCTGAGATGGAGTCAGTGTTTCATGGGCATCGTTTCAGCAGACTTTGGAATTCAGGGTGAGACATTTGTCAAAATTTCAAAATTAGGAGAAAGGATATTACTGTAAGACAGAGATAGGCTGGCTGATTTTGGAGGTGGAAAGGCCACATCAGAAACATTATGTAGGGTAAATCTGCAAAATGTAAGAGCTTGACTGTTAGGGGGAAAAATAAGAGCTACGTCAAGTGAACGTTGATAGAACATATTTAACTGAATCTTAGAGGCAGGGCGAGATTTTTATTTTGGATTGTAAGGAGATAGGAGCAGTGTGAATGTCTGGGTTTTTCTTTTCTTTTTTGTCCCTGAATCCAGGGTTGATTAGATATTCCACTTAGGAGCAGCTGCTTTTTAGAGCAGTAAAAGCTGATAACCTAAAGCAGTATTCTGTTGGAAGCCAATATGGTCAGTCCTGCAACAATCTTGTTGTCTGTGGTAGTCCTTGGATTTCAGGTGAAGGAAAGGAATTCAGGGTATAGTTCAGAGACCCCTTGAGTTGCAGGACTAAGTTCAAAGTTTGTAGTTTGATCTTGAATTCATCTTATTTCCTTTTTAAAGGTGAGCATTGTGTTTATGGAATCAAAATGTACTGATTCTGTAGAAGGAAGTTACATCCAAGCTGATGTTCTGAACTCAGCAGGTGCCAAGGAACTGTTTAGAATCTTTTCATTGTAAGGATGTCTTTTTTTGCCATCTTGAAAGTTGTCATTTTCAGTAATTCATTTTTGGTTTTTTGCTGTCATTCCAGTTTTCAGTTTCTCAGTCCTTGATTTGTGTTTTCTTTTTCCTGCATTTCTGAAAAAAAAAAATAAAAAAAAATCTTTCTTATCTCCAATACTAAGATTCTGGTAGAATACTAGTAATCTTTGATTCCAGCTATGGCTGGGTATTCTTTGTTTTTCTTTTCTTTCTGCTTCCTGTATTCAGAAGGTAGTTCCCAGGGTCAGCATACAGTTTTTGCACTTTATTCTCAGTCACCTTCTGATCTTTAAATAACTTCAGATTCTTTATTGCCAAGTTTGACTTCCCTTGGCCTCTTTTTTGTTTTTAAATCACTCTTTCCAAATTTCTATCATTTTTCAGGTTTCTTTTCTTGACTAGAGTATGTTGGACAACTTTTCGAGTAAGGTCTTTCAAAAACTTTCTTTTTGGTAACTGGTAAAAATGGGTTCTCCATCACTCTGGAGTCTTTGAGCAAGAGCCATGCTTTTGTTTCTTTCTCTAACTGCTCATTCTTTGCTTTTAAAAAGTCTTCTACAACAAGACATGTTGAAACTTATTTGTTGTTTTGAACTTACAAAGGAAAAAATTTGTATCTCTGAAGCAAAATAGAGGTAGTTAAATATTCATCAAGTTCAAAATTTTCAAAAGGCTGTAGTTTTGCATACAGTTTAGGTTGGCAGAAGCCGACACAGTCGCTGAGAGAATCAGGTGCTTATTTCTTTCCTTCTTCTATCACACTTTGCAGCTAATTGTGCTAACTTATGTTTTAATCTATAATTAAAGTATCATCTTCTTTACATTCTCATGTGTTGAATCAGCTGAGAAACTGAACAGCTTTAAAAGCAGCTTGGCCAAAAAATAAAATCTATTGGAAGTTCTGAATATCTCTCCACCTTGTGCAACTTGGGGTTTGCATTGGGAAAAAAAAAAAGACAAACCAAACTGTTAGGATTTAGACTGGGAATGTGTTGGTTTGGAAGGCTTGAATAGTGGTAGTGGAGTGTGAGTATAATGTATGTGTGTTAGTGCTGTGGTCTAAGGTACGGATGAATTATTTCTCAGGTACGTAGAGAGACACTGAACACAGAAGAAAGGCGATTCCTTTGATTTGTATTTTGATTTCCATTGAGGAATTTTCACTTTTGGGGGCTTTAATGTTGCATACAGACGATGCAGTGAGTACAGCTGTGTTGGTGCCTTGGTTCAAATTCACAATTGGAAGTGGACTTTCCAAGTATGAAGTGGTATTGGAGAGCGTGAGGTGTTTAGGGACATTTACCTGTTTGGTGTTTGTAGCTAAAGGAAATTGGAGAAGGATACGGTGCTATATTTGGTGATATTTGGAGTGGTGAAAATTGTAGATGGTTGTTAGTGTTCAGATTAGAGGATGTAGGCAGCAGAGTGGCTTTCTTTTATCTTGTTATTTTTGTGTGTTACTTATTCACTTTTTAAGTACTTTGGTCTTATGTTCAGCTTATGCTCTTGTGAAGTTGACGATCTTTTATTCCTCACTCTTAGCTGAAATTTCTCTTGAACCTCAAAGGAAATGGAAGTCTTGTTAATTTGCTTACCTAATTCTCTGCCTGCAGAACCTTCATAGTAAAATTGGGGAGAAAAAATTATTACATGTTTAAGGATGTTTGTTATGTCTTTTATGATTTATTGTACTTTAAAACACTTATTTCTCTTTCTATTAGATGAAGAGCTCCCTGATTATATTATGGTTATGGTGGCCAATAAGAAGAGCCAGGAGCAGATGACAGAAGACCTTTCCCTTTTCCTTGGAAACAATACTGTCAGGTTTACTGTTTGGTACGTTTCTAAGCTGCTTCCCACACTTCTTAACAGTAATCAGGACTGCTTTCTGTAAATGAAATCTGAGAATGTAAGAAGTTGCTTATCTTCCCATTGTGGAATTTACATTAATCAAAATTTTTACTTTGGAGGTCTAATACGTAAATTATTTTTAGTCTGTCAGCAGTTAGGCTATTGCAGTGGTGGTTAAGTGGCAAAGAACTGGAGTTCTTATATTCCTTGCTCATAAGGCCAGTCAAATTTCTGAATCAAGTGTGAAATGCTCAGGTAAGTGAGGGTCATATGTTGACCTAAAAAAATTACTCCTGTGAGCATGGGAGCGTTTCACACTGTCCCATGCTTGCCACTAAACTGGAGAGACAGGTGCACCACTCAGGGGGTTAAGGAATTGGCTGGATGGTCAGTCAAAGAGCTGCAGTCAACAGCTCAATGTCCACGTGGAGACCACTGCTGAGTGCTTTTCTCAGGGGTCGGTAATGGGACCAGTGCTGTTTAACATCTTTGTGGACAGAGAGAGTGGAATTGGGTGCACGCTCAGCAAGTTTGCAGATGACACCAAGCAGTGTGAAGCTATCGATACACCAGGGGGATGGGATGCCATCCAGAGGGACCTGGACATGCTTGAGAGTTCAGCTCATGTGAACCTCATGAAGTTCAACAAGGCCAAGTGCAAGCTCCTGCACATGGGTTGGAGCAATCCCAAGCACAAATGCGGGCTGGATAGAGAACAGATTCAGCCCTGAGGAGAAGGACTTGGAGGTGTTGGTTGATGAGAAGCTCAGCATGACTGACAGTGTGTGATTACAGCCCAGAAAGCCAAGCACATCCTGGGCCACATCAAAAGAAACATGTCCAGCAGATCGCAGGAGGGGATTCTGCCCTTCTACACCACTCTGGTGAGACCCCACCTGCAGTGCTGTGTCCAGTTCTGAAGTCCTCAGTACAAGAAGGACATAGACCTGTTGGAGGAAGTCCAGAGGAGGGCCACAACGATGGGCAGAGGGCTGGAGCACCTCTCCTATGAAGACAGGCTGAGAGAGTTGGGGTTCTTCAGCCTGGAGAAGAGAAGGCTCCGGGGAGACCTAATAGCAGCGTTCCAGGACATAAAGGGGGCTACAGGAGAAATGGGGAGGGACTCTTTGTCAGGGAGTGTAGTGATAGGAGGGGGATAATGGTTTTAACAGGAAGAGGGGAGATTTAGATTAGATATTAGGAAGAAATTCTTCCTGTGAGGGTGGTGAGACACTGGAACAGGTTGCCCAGAGGAGCTGTGGCAGCCCCATCCCTGGAAGTGTTCAAGGCCAGGCTGGATGGGGCTCTGAGCAACCTGGTCTGGTGGGAAGTGTCCCTGCCCATGGCAGGGGGGTTGGAACTGGATGATCTTTAAAATCCCTCGCAACCCAAATCATTTTATGCTTAGAGGTAAAGCAGGTCTTCAGAGACAAACTTTGCTTTATGCAAATAGTGCTTCACGTTGCAGTTGTGCATGGAAATTACTGTATGAGGACAGATGAGCAGTGGATCTAATTCTGTGTAGTGTCTCTGACAAGGCTTAGCACCAGATGCTTAGGTATTCCCACCTCTCAGGCTATTTATTTATTGCCATCACCCGGCTCTGCAAAACAAAAGTAGAACCCTCGAATTATTGTGAGCAGAACGAATTAGCAACAGGTGAACTCTTTTCTAAATTCCTGACAGTGTGGATGGAAACGATGCTTTGCAGCCTGGCAGCCTTAGCTGTTGTATTTCCTGTGCGTTTTCTAATGCTGAATTTGACTTACAGTATAAACCATTCATTAAGTCAATGCTTCAGATTACCCAAACGTATTTCACTGCAGAGACTTTTCTTGCTTTTCAAAGTTGTTTGGTTTTTTCAAGTCAGTCTCATGTCTGAGTCTCTAACCTACTGTAGTTTTAAGGAACATCATTGTGTTTTGCATAAATTAGAGAAATACTACTTTTTTCCTCCCCCTGCTTTTTCAGTTTGCTTCATTTGAAATTTTCACACTGGTTACACTCCCAATATTTTTTTCTGTGTAATTTGTCAAGTTCCCCTTTATTTAGTTCAAAGCTTCTATATTATTAAATAGGAGAGAGAAACATTTTAGCAGTTGGATGTGTTATGAAACAATAAACATTGACAAGAGTGAAAATTAGTTCCGGCTGTTACACTTCACTGTGTTAACTGTTTCAACTGATGGATTTTCATGTGACAGTTACTTGTCTGGATATAATTTGAGCTTGCTTTCAAAGTTTTCTTTTTTTCCCCTGACATTTGTCAAAAATATAAGACAGGAGTGCAATTAAGCATGTGCCCCTTTTTTAAAACGTACCCAGGTGTTTATGTTCTTTATTCCCTCTTGTGATCTGCCTCAGCAAAGTTTTTGTGTTCCTCTGTAGCAGTAAGTCACACGTGTCTTTCTTGTGGTTTTGGGAATCAGTTGGACAAATTAGTGAGGTTTAGTTGATGAGAGTAACTCCACTTCTAGGGTTATGACTGAATCCCGATACATGGTAAGAAATAACTATCATATGTAGCAACAAACACTTTTATGGCTTTGTAAACAAAAATAAAACTTAATTGAAAAGAATAATAGGATGGAGAAAGCAACTTTCATATCAACTATATGTAGATACTGTATCTCCTGCTGGTTTTGACAGATGCTCAAATTCCAAATGTAATTTGGCTTTTAATCTCAGTTCAATTCAGTGCCAGAGTGCTTTGTCAGGTAACAAGGTAGGTATTAGTTACAAGAATGATGGAAAAGAAGACAAGACAAAACCTAAGCAATAAGCTGTAGAGGACTGGTGGAAAAAAGAGTTAAGTAGCATTGTAGTTGGGAGGTTTATATGCTTTTATTTCTTTTTAAGGCAACCCAGAACCTTTACATTGTTAAACATTGGGTCTTTGGCTAAATACAATCCTCCAGAAGGTCTGCCTGCCTTGGTTTGTCTGTGTAGCTGGTAATTCAGGGTCAGCTGGCAAAGTGTCAGAGCAATTCTGTGGCAGAGCTGGCGGTCCTGCTGCTTGGCCAACACGTCTTACTCCAAACCAAGTGTCAGGTCACAGTTATCTGGAGGCCAGTGTGAAAACTGATAGGCATCAGCAGAGCTCAGCTGACAGAACTTTTAAGAGTGTTCCAGTGAAAATTCATAAGAAAGCAGTGCAAGCCTTCCTTACACTCACCTGCAGGCTTTTCCCACTTTTCAGTACGTTTTTGTTCCTCAGCTCCTTTCTAACGCTCTAAGTTATGGAGTTTGCACTTTTTCACAGGCAAAGGGCAGATTTGGTACCTTGCTGAAATGTTCTTGCTCACCACCACGTCTCAGAGAATATTCTTGGTATATAAAAAGCATGCTGAAAAAATCTTGAGTATGTTAAATGCTGAGTTCTGTGTTGTTTAGGTTTGTATTTAGAATTATATTTACCGCTGCTGTGTAATTAAAACCTTGTATACGAAGTAAAATTTTCAGCTTATATACTATAAGCTGAAATATATATATGTATATATACACACACACACACTATATGTACAAACCTATACTAAGGCTTTTTGAATCATTCCTTTTGAAGACACTTAACTCATACCATTGACTGTAGTGAGGGAGTGGAAAGCACTGGCTTTAATTGTATAAACCAGCTAATTGCCAGAAGTAGATGATGTGATGAATACACTACCTGCACATATGAATAATCATTATAAGATAATTAAAACCTCCCTTTTTGTGTTAAACATATATCAGTTGACGGAAAGTCTTAGATAGATGAAGTGCTTGCTGTAGGAGGAGAAAGATATTTTGTTTCTGAAAGATGGTTATTCTTGAATGTAAGTTAAAGTTCTTGTATTTCTTCATTTTTCACTTTTGCTTCCTTCCCTGTGTCCCATCTATTTCAGGCTCCATGGTGTTTTGGATAAGCTGCGGTCTGTGACTACTGGTAAGTAGGAGAATTAGTTTTGAATGAAAGTACGTTAACTTTTCTGTGTTGTGGGTCTAATGAGTTTTGAAAAAGATCTTAGCTGACTCTTTTGTTAGTTTTCAATTGATCTGATCTTTTGGGACCTGACTCTTTAGACCTGCTCTATGTTTTGAGATAAAGAATTTATTTCTGGTTCCAGAATTTATTTCTGGGTGTGAATGCTGATGTTTTCAGCTGGCACAGCTTTCAGCTTGTTGTGTTTTCAGATCTGCATGATGTCTTGTTTGCAGTTTCTTAGCTACATTTACTGTAAAATCTGTGATTGCCATACTTTGATATAAAAACGAAAAGTGCCTGTCTCCACAGAGCCAACTAGTGTGAAATCCTCAGAATCTAATATCTTTGAGAGCAGCCTCCCTTCCAGCAAAAGTAGTTCAGGCGTGAGTGATGAGAGGAGGCGTGAGGATACCCTGCCACCTCTTACAGTTTCCAGCACTCGAACTGAAAGAAATGATTCAAGAGTTTCAACGAGTTCCCAGGAGCAAAGGAATGCTGCTTCACGGTAAGGCTGCTGCTGGTTACTTACTAAAACAGTCCCACATTTGTAGTTATGTGACTAGCACAGAAAGGTACAGATACTTGGAAAGATCAAAGTAGTTTTGAAAGGTAAAGCATTGCTGCGGTTTGTTGCATAAAAAACATGAAATCAGGAATTTGGTTCCATTTCTTTAAGTGACAGCTGGGTGTAGATTAATTAACCAAAGTAAAAGTGGCGATCAGTATGTTAGATTTATTGATTCTTCTCTGCTGGCTTTGTTTAAGACAGTTACCATTTTCCAGAATTGTATTTGCAGGTGAGTTAATAGTTGGCAATTTCTTATTTCATCAGGCAGTCTTGTGAAGATGGTTCTGCATCCCGCTTAACATCTACAGTCAAGCCTTTGAGGGAACTGTCACCTTCTGAAGCTGTAATTGATATTAAACCTGAACCAGACGATCTCATTGATGAAGACCTAAACTTCGTGCAGGAGAATCCTTTGTCACGGAAGAAACCTCTTGTAACTGTAACTTATGGTTCTTCTCGTCCTTCCGCTGAACTTTACCGACCGCCAGCTAGCAGGAGTGCAGATGGCCATGTACATGTGCACAGATTATCCCAACAGGGCACCTTACAGGGGAGCCGGCAGTTAGACACACAGAGCTGCAGGTCTTTGGAAACAGGCCAGCTGTGCAATCCAGAAGCATTTGGCAGCTTAGCAGAAAGTTACAGACCCACCTCCAAACTTAGTGCCGAGAAAGTAGGCAGCGAGGTTGGTACGATCTAAACTGTTGCAATGTTTCACACTTGTGAGGAGCCCAGGTGGCTATGGGTGCTTCCAGTAAAATCTCGACCTTCCAGAAATCAAAGGACTTTGGTCAGTGATGCCAGTGATACCCGTTCTCTGGGTGTCCTGCTGATACAAAAAGATGGCTTAGTTTAACATCATCACCTGGCGGGTTGCTGCCTCTTGGAGTTAATTGGCTTGTACAACTTCATAGAATCGTAAA
Source organism: Thinocorus orbignyianus (assembly GCA_013400375.1). NCBI lineage: Eukaryota > Metazoa > Chordata > Aves > Ciconiiformes > Thinocoridae > Thinocorus > Thinocorus orbignyianus. Next base: position 876,520 of record VXBW01001765.1, read on the forward strand.
ATCGTAGAATCATCTAGGTTGGAAGAGACCCTTGGGATCATCGAGTCCAACTTCATGCCATTTTTGGTTGGACTAGTAGGTTAACACATTGTTATGATGCATGTGATGAGTCACAAAGAATTATTTTGATCTTCAGATCATTGGAACACTGATCTTCTGTACGCGCTGTGTAAATCTCCAGCTTTACACAGTTCTGTGAATCAGTATTTTGGGGATGCTGTTTATTCAGAACTATGCTGGATATATGTTAGTCTCTAAACCCTGGATATGTTGCTGATTAGGATTATTTCTATTACTATTTAGGATCGTGGCATTTAAGAACTCTTTGGGGTGGGTGTTGTATGAGGACAAACTGCAAGGTGATTGCTGCCCTGCACGTTTTGTTCAGACTGATGTAGGCAGGGTGAGAGTCCCAGCTGATAGTTCTAAGACTGTCCGTGTGAATTAGTTGAGCCCTTTGGGAGAGGGATGAAGATTGTTCTGGCTGCTAATGCTGAGATGAAGCAGGAATTTTACCTCCCTTGTCTCCCAAGTGCACCTGTGTTTATTACTGCTTATATAGTTCTCTGCTTTGCTGCTACTTCCTAGGTTCTGTATAAAGGATGATGAATTTTACTCGATAATCTAGAATGCTTTACAAAGATAAGTGCTGATGTCTTTGATTTTTAAGATAGGGAAGTAAGAATGAGAATGTAGTGATTTGTTTAAGTCAGTAGATAAGTCATTGATGAATGACGGTCACACCTCTCCTTGGAGATGTTAAAAATAGGTCTCTTGATCATTTTCTTCTGTTATTTCATTAATAGTGAGTGAGCTATTTCAGGATTGCTTCTTAGAACTGTGAACCTTTGCTGTATTCTGCCTTAGAGAAGTTCTTGTACTTTGGGAACTTCACCTTTAAAAATGCCATTTATTCAAGTATTGAGTTTTTTTACTCTCTGAATCTTCTGTATCTGTGTAGTCCAGATCCATCCCTTAGAACATTTCTCCTTGGAGGATGCAGCATTTAAAGGTTACTGTGTACAAACCTGGCAGCCAGATGGCTCCTTGTGCTCTGGTGCCGTTCAGTGCTGAGCGACGGTTCCCTCAGGAGTTACTGACGTGTGTTTTCTCCTCTGCTTTCACACAGCCTGGCATTTCAGTTTGTCACTACCGTGTGCACTGTGGTGGTGGTGAGTGGCTGTGTCAGAACAGGGACCTCACACTGCCTAAACTGTGCCACCCTGGCTCTGCAGAGCTAGTGGCCTCTGTTGGAGTATGTCATTTTGCTAGAAACTAATCCTTCCGCTAATCTGAAATCAGAATTCATACTGATTTCACTTTTCTCTAGCAGACTTTCAACAGGTGGAAGGATAGTATAAATTTCTTTAGGAAAACCCTGCTTTCATAGAATCACAGAATGGTTAAAGTTGGAAGGGACCTTAAAGATCATCGATTTCCAACCCCTCTGCCATGGGCAGGGACCCTTCCCACTAAAGCAAGTTGCTTTGTCCATGGATGTTGGATAAATTGTCTGCACTCGAGACTTTTTTTCTTCTCCTTTTCTAAATGTTATTTACAGCTACATTTTTAACGAGCTATGTCTCTGATTTTCGTGTTCCCTAGTGCTGTTGCTTGTTTCTGCAGTCAGTGCAGTAGTCCTAGACTCATGCAACCTGCATGGAAGTTCTCCATCTTCTGGCTATAGGTAGAATTGCAATATTTGGTTTGCTGACTTACTAATGCACGTTTTATGCTAAGTCAATTATTTTGGCTGCTCTGCTTGTTGTAGGAAGAAGGCTCCCGGAAGAGACGGCTGCCTGTTGTGAGCTCAGTGGTCAAAGTGAAAAAGTTCTGTAATGATGGAGAAGATGAGGAGGAGGAGGAAGATTATGGATCGCGAACAGGGAGCATCTCCAGCAGCGTGTCTGTACCTGCAAAGCCAGAAAGAAGGTATTTAAGACCTCAGTGGTTCCGTGTGGTTTCCAGAGTTAATTTAATGAACAAAAACTTTGAAAATGGAAGTTGGGGAAAACTGCAGTTTTGAAAATGAACAGACAAAATCCAGTAAGTTATTTTGATGGGTTTTGTACAGTCTCAGATCTCTGTGGGTGACGTGTCTGTTCGTACCCCATTTTTTCCTCTGATTTTCTTACCTGTTTCTGATATTGTGCAGCAGAATGTGAAACCTTAAACTATTTGGGAAAAGTTTACTGGGAAAAGAGCGTTAATGCTGGCACATTTCAGACCAGATATTTAATGTCCTAAAGTAATTTTCCAGTAGTTTTAATGACTTTATTTTTATTTTGGGGAATAGTTTTCAAACCAGTTATCACTCATTCTTTAAGGTGATTTCAGCTTTTCAAAAGACTTGAGAGATTTTTCCTTTTTTTTCCCTGCTCCCTAATTCTGTCTGAATGTCAGGTGTCAGTCAAATTACATCAAAACTTTGTACCTGATTTTCAAGGATAAGAGGAAAAACATTTAAAGGAGGGAAAGGGATGGTTCTACTGATCTAGTGCCAGCTCGTTTAAGATGGTTTAAGCTAGTACATATTTTTGAATTAATCTTCAGTGACAAAGAACTTTCATCTGATTTAAACTTCCTTCTTGTTGATGGATGTTCAAAGGCAAACTGAAGGCTTTTTTTACAAATAGTATGTTTTCAATTGAGTCAGTTCTCAACTTACCAGTGCCAACACAAACATGGTAACAGACATGTGAGGGGCACAAGTGGGAGACAATTGATGGCAGAGTTCCTGCCTTTCAGATGCAGCGTGGTTTTACAGCAGCTTCTGCTGGGAGGGGAAATACCTCTGGACTTCCATTTTTTCAGAGCATTTGGTGGATCCCCATCCACTCAGAGAATAGATTAACAAGCTGGAAACAAATACAGATAAAGTGATTTTAGCTGATGATTTCTATCAGTATATGTATATAATATAATTGTGTTAACCTGTTGAAATACCTTTAATTAACATGGATACAGTTGGTGTTGCAATTCATGTACAATTTACTTCTTTTTGTTTGTTTACCTCCCTTAGACCTTCATTGCCACCTTCAAAACAGGCCAATAAGAATTTAATACTGAAAGCAATCTCTGAAGCACAGGAGTCTGTTACAAAAACAACCAATTACTCTGCTGGTAATTAGTATTATTTTTGTTTGTGTTAAGCTATAATATTTCCAAGCCCTGTTTTATAATTGTGAGCTAAAGATAGCACTTAGAGATAAAAAGAATGTTAAATAACAGCTGTCAGTGATCCGTGTAAGGGATTTTCCATGTCCTGTGAACATTACCTTAACCTTCAGTGCTGAATTATGAAAACGTGCACAAGAGTTACTTAAAATACACTAATCAAGGTAGTAAGTCTGTGGAGTGTGTAGCTACAGTATGGAAAAATTTTGTGAAGTTGGTGGTTGTCTGCAGCATTAGCTCAGTGGGTTTGGGTGTTCCCTTGCAGTTGATGCAGCACCTGAGCAGTTTCCTGCCTGCAGGCGTTCAGCTCTCCGAGCTAGGAGGGACTGCTGCTGGGGGAGGGCAAACCCAGCTGTTATCTGCTGTGCTTTCACTTAATTGGGTGTTAATAAACCCGGTGGTGTCAGCAGGAAGCATCGCACGTTGCCAGGGAAGGAGCGTTCACTGAACTGCCTAAACTATGACTTTATTTTACTCCATCTGGAGCGAAGCTGTGCAAGAATCTCTTGCCTGCTCTCTCTCTCAAAACCTGCAAACTAAATGTGAGAAAAATACATCTTCCTTTAACATATTTACAAAATATATTAATCATAGAATGGTTGGAGTTGGAAGGAACTTTAAAGATCATCCAGTTCCAACCCCCCTGCGCTGGGCAGGGACACCTCCCACAGACCAGGTGGCGCCAAGCCCCATCCAGCCTGGCCTTGAACCCCTCCAGGGATGGGGCAGCCACAGCTTCTCTGGGCAACCTGTTCCAGCACCTCACCACCCTCACAGCAAAGAATTTCTTTCTGATATTTAACCTAAATCTCCCCTCTTCCAATTTAAAACCATAAGAAAGTGCCAAATGAATTAAATGTAAAATTAGATGAAGGAATACTTTGCTGATACCATTCTAACGCTTCTCACTCTGTTTTGTCATACAAGGAGGTGTTCTGAGGTGCCTCTCACAGAGTGCTCACATTTGTGTTTTCACACTAGGGGTTTTACAGGCAGCTAAAGAAGCTTCTTTGTGGAGACAGAGGCTTGGGATTATTATTTGTGTGTGTGTGTGGGAATTTATTCGAGTTACTTTAGCAGTGTACCTAAGAACAGTACCATTGTGCCATTGGGTTGTGTGTAAATGATTTACCATTGGTTCTTTATTTAAAGTTCCACAGAAACAGACTGTTCCAGTTGCACCAAGAACTCGAATTAGCCCAGAAGAATCTCAGTTAGAAGTAATCCATGTGCAAAACAGATTGCCTGCTCTGAGTTCTCAACTTCAAGTAGAAGAGCCAAAGGAGCAGACAGTTGAAGGAATTCAAGGTCACCTGATAATATTCTTTAAAAATTTATACCAGGGAATGTAATTTTACAACAGGCTGAGTGGAGAAAAGAAATAATTTTCATTTTTAAGCATGAAGAGTTGCATGTGGAAATGCCCTGAAACCCGAGAAGCATTCTAGAGCTTGGCTGGGAGATAGATTAGCACACACGCGCCCTCAGACACAGGCAGAGGCAAGAGGTGACGGAGCATTCTGCCATCTCACTGAAGAATAAGTTTGAATAAGCAAATGTATCCATTTATAACTGGATAACTTCTCCTTTCCCCATCCTTTGCACTATTTTTTGTTCCCTACTATTTTGTAGGAGTAATTCTGTCATAAAACTTCAGGTGGGAGAGTTAAGATACTCTACGTATGGAATAATTTTCAGCGTATGAAGTATTACAAGATTATTTCTGACGTATTGTTACCAGGCAGATAGATCTAATGCTTTGGATTGTTGGGGTTTTTTGTGTAAATATTGGAGTACTCTTTGGTTTTACTTCTGTTGAGAAACTCCCGAAGGAAAATGGCATAACATTTAAAGGCACTCAGAGTATCTTTTCAGCATGATTTATATTTTTTACAAAGAAAGAAATGTGTGTGTGTGCACCTGTGTTGGTTACAAGAAATCAATAGAAGTGAGTCGATGAAAAAACAGTTCTGTAAGAAGTTGGTTTATTCTTGCTAAGTGTTGAGATATTTAGATCGTTGAGTAAAATTTGGTTTGAGTAAGAAAGTTATTACCTCAGGTCATGGTGATTGTTAAGGTCTGGTAAACATTCCTTATTCAAAAAACTCAAATTTTTTTCAGTCTCTTATTTATCACATAGATGTATTTGGGATCTTTCTGCTAACAAAATATTTGAAGTTGTATCTGTAAAGTATGCAAGAAGCAGCTTTGCCAGTCTTTGAATTAATATACAGAAATATTTATGCTAAATATTTATACTCTTTTGACATTGAAATGGAAATGGCAGCTGGCTTAAGAAACCTACAGGAAGAGCAATAAATCTTTTCAAGGCCTCAGCCAAACGTAGAACAGTGCTGTTCTGATTTGTTTCCCCTCTTTTAAGAAGACCATAAAGTAGACCCTTTTGTAGTTAGCAATCAATATCTGCAAATAAGGAGGAAGAACTTGGTGTTTATAGGTTGCCATGCTCACGGGCCTGGCTTGCACTGAGCAATGGTTGTGGGAGAGACTGGAGCCTTTGGGTGATTTAAACTTTGCTGTCCCATCTGGCTGGAGAAAACTTGTTCCTATGCCTGAAACGATAAGAAAGGGGCTCATAGCAATGAGATGGGCAGGTCTTACTGTAAGTGTGGAGGTGTGTGTTGGTGTTTTTTATCAAAGGAATTAGAAGAGTACACTTCAGTTCTTTAATGTGTAGTTTCATTTCGACAAGCAGTGAAATGCTTCTAATTACTGGTTTTATTTAGGAGCTGAACAAAAGGAGCTCTCTTCTCGGCTGCAGATTGATCCTGTGATTGAAGATCCCTTGCAAGTGACTCAAGGTTAAGTCTTGTGATCTTTTATTTTGAAGTTAAACACTACTGGTCAGTAAGTGTTAAAATAGAACTACTTCTTTTTCAATTAATTATACTGATTAGGGCCACCAAGATGATTAGAG
>VXBW01001766.1:138-88378 GCA_013400375.1 Thinocorus orbignyianus
AGCCGGCGAGAACCGGGAGAGGGGGAGGCCCTGGCCCGGGAGAGGAGGGCGCTTTGCCGAGGGGTCGCGCGGGGGCGGTGCTGGGGGTCCCGGTTTTCTGAGAGCTTCCCGACGGAGCTTCCCCTCGCAGCAGCTCCGCAGGCGCTTTCCGAGAGGATCAAGGGGGGAAATTTAAGAGGAGTTTTACAAGTGGCCGCCTTGCCCACCCCCCTGCCTCCCCCTTCCCAAGCTTGTGACCTGCTCTGCTTTCCCCTTGCAGCCTCTCTTCCTGGCCGTTTTCACTGGGGATTTCTTCTTTCTCTCCTTTACCCGTCTCCAAAAGGTTTGACTGTAGGTACTGAAGCAGGGATCGACGGCGCATAAAGATGCTGAAGGGTGTTTGGTTGCTCAGTTTGTTAACAGTGGCTGGGATCTCGCAGACAGAGAGTCGCAAACCTGCCAAAGACATTTGCAGCAAGAGCCGCTGCCCTTGTGAGGAGAAGGAGAACGTGTTGAACATTAATTGTGAAAACAAAGGATTTACAACCGTCAGCCTCCTCCTGCCACCACCGTCCAAGATCTATCAGCTGTTCCTCAACGGGAACGCGCTGACCCGCCTGTTCCCCAATGAGTTCGTCAACTACTCCAACGCCGTGACCCTCCACTTGGGCAACAACGACATGCAGGAGATCCGCACAGGGGCCTTCAGCGGCCTCCGCACCCTCAAGAGGCTGCACCTCAATAACAACAAGCTGGAAGTGCTGAAGGAGGACACATTCCTGGGCTTGGAGAGTCTGGAGTACCTGCAGGCTGATTACAATTACATCAGTGCCATTGAGGCAGGGGCCTTCAGCAAGCTAAACAAGCTCAAAGTGCTGATTCTCAATGACAACCTCCTGCTCTCCCTGCCCAGCAATGTCTTCCGCTTTGTGCTCCTCACTCACCTGGACCTACGGGGCAACCGTCTCAAGATGATGCCTTTTGCTGGTGTGCTGGAGCACATTGGTGGCATCATGGAAATCCAGCTGGAAGAAAATCCTTGGAACTGCACCTGTGACTTGCTACCACTCAAGGCCTGGCTAGACACCATCACCGTGTTTGTGGGCGAGATAGTCTGCGAAACCCCTTTCAGGCTTCATGGGAAAGATGTGACCCAGCTCACCAGGCAAGATCTCTGCCCTAGGAAAAGCTCCAGTGATTCAAACCAGAGGGAAAAACACCCTGTCCTCTCAGACCCACACATCTCAAGGCTGTCGCCCACAGCCAACTCTGCCATCAACCCTACCAGAGCCCCAAAAGCCAGCCGGCCACCCAAAACCAGGAATCGTCCCACACCCCGTGTCACTGTGTCAAAAGACAGACAAATATTCGGACCTATCATGGTTTACCAGACGAAGTCTCCTGTGCCCATCACCTGCCCAGCTGGCTGCATCTGTACTTCACAGAGTTCAGACAACGGCTTAAATGTGAACTGCCAAGAGAAAAAAATAAGTAACATCTCCGATCTCCACCCTAGGCCAACCAGTCCAAAGAAACTTTACCTTACCAGTAACTATCTGCAAGTCATTTATAGAACCGATCTCACAGAATACAGTTCTCTGGATTTGTTACACCTAGGAAATAACAGAATTGCAGTGATACAAGAAGGTGCCTTTACAAACCTCACAAGTTTACGTAGACTTTATCTTAATGGCAACTACCTTGAGATTCTGTACCCATCTATGTTTGCTGGGCTGCAGAGCCTGCAATATCTCTACCTAGAGTACAATGTCATTAAGGAGATCCTGCCACGCACCTTTGATGCTCTGAGTAATCTTCATCTGCTATTTCTCAATAACAACCTGCTGAGATCCTTGCCTGACAATGTCTTCGGTGGCACTTCCCTCACCAGACTCAACCTTAGAAACAACCATTTCTCGCACCTGCCCGTGAGAGGAGTCTTGGACCAGCTCTCGGCTCTCATTCAGATAGACCTCCAGGAGAACCCTTGGGACTGCACGTGTGACATCTTGGGGCTGAGGAACTGGATAGAGCAAGTCACTAACCAGAACAACCAGCAGTCAAATCCCCCCGTAGTTATCAACGAAGTCATATGCGAGTCTCCCACCAAGCACTCTGGAGAGCATCTGAAATTCCTGAGCAAAGAAGCCATCTGCCCAGAGAACCCCAACTTGTCAGATTCTTCTCTCCTCTCCATGAATCAGAACACAGATACACCCCACCTCCTTGGTGTCTCGCCCAGCTCCTACCCAGAAATACACACCGAAGTCCCGCTGTCTGTCTTAATTTTAGGCTTGCTGGTTGTGTTTATTTTGTCAGTCTGTTTTGGGGCAGGCCTATTTGTCTTCGTCCTTAAGCGCCGGAAGGGAGTGCAAAGCATGCCCAGCAGCACAAACAACTTAGATATAAGTTCATTTCAGCTCCAGTATGGGTCTTACAACACTGAGACCCACGATAAGACTGAAGGACATGTTTATAACTACATTCCCCCTCCTGTTGGACAGATGTGCCAAAACCCCATCTACATGCAAAAGGAAGGGGATCCAGTTGCCTATTACAGGAACCTCCATGAGTTTAGTTATAGCAATCTTGACCACAAAAAGGAAGACCCCACCAGTCTTGCATTTACCATCAGTGCAGCTGAATTACTGGAAAAGCAATCCTCGCCAAGGGAACCAGAGCTTCTGTATCAAAATATTGCAGAAAGGGTCAAGGAACTCCCTGCCGGAGGATTAGTTCATTATAACTTTTGCACCTTACCCAAAAGGCAGTTTGCCCCTTCATACGAATCAAGACGCCAAAACCAGGACAGGATAAATAAAACTGTTTTATATGGAACTCCCAGGAAATATTTTGCAGAACAGTCTAAACCCGAGCACCCTTTACTGCAAGGAAAGCTACAAACAGAACCAGACTACCTCGAAGTTCTGGAAAAACAAACTGCAATCAGTCAGCTGTGAGGGGGGAGGTGGGAGATAAAATTTTTAAAAGAGCTCAGCATCACCTTTGAGTCGGTCTGAACTCAGCACTGATGTCATCTGTTTTAATCCCAACATTTCCACTTTTTAAATTAGAGAGGGAGTGAGAGAGAAATGGAACCCTTACAGCGAAGCAGGGATATGGTGTTGCTTTTGCAACGTTCCCTTTAAGTTATTTCTATCTCTCTCTCCTTTTGACCCTTCTATAGGAACTGACACTGCAAATGTATGTTTCTGTAATAGATCTTGCATAATTCTTTTTACTTTGAAAGGAAATGAGGAAGGGGGTCTTTGTTTTTTCTGTTGTTTTTTGTTTTTTTTTTTTAATTTCAAAGTGGAAGCTTAATGTATTATGTAGAAGATCTCCAAAGATCTTTTTTCCTGGACTATGACTTTCTTTTGTAAATAATAATATACAGTACTGCTGTTTCAATTACTGAGTATAGCCACTGGGCGTCACTTTTTTGTGTTAAAGTGCCTTTGCACTTTAAGTACATTATTACTTAATTGTTGCTCTTAGCTTTGATAAATTGAACCTATTTTAATGTGTTGTATTTTTGAAATTAAAAAAAAAATACTGTAAAATAGATCTATATGTCAGCTGCATTAAATCAGAAGATTTGATTTATAGGAAAGCTGCCCTCCTTTAAATGAATTTAGTTTTAGGACCTTACAGACTCAAATGTAAATTATTGGGGTATTTTTTCCCTCTAGGTTTGTTTAGAGTGATTCACTGAGAGAATTTAGCAATGGACTAGAGGTTATCAAATGCCTCAGCTGGGAGTAACAGCTCATTAATAAAAAACGTTTAACACAATACCATAGTGAACTGAACAATAAATGTCCTTCTTAATACATGGCATTGCAGCTCTAACACAGTAATGTTCAGTGGTTTAAGATTATTTTCGTACTTTAGAGAACATTACTCATATTTTATGCATTAAATTAGGTATTTTTATACATTTTATGACAAGAGTTTATATTTATAACTTTTTTTGGACTGCAATTAAGATGTCCTTTTCCTGTCAAAGACATATTTTTTTCATAAGCAGGGACACCAGCAGGGGTCATCCCACACCTCATTAAATTTATTAACAATACAGGCAAATGAACCAATGCCAAAGGTAAAATTTGAACCTGGGTCTCTGGAGTCCTCCAAATCAAGGTAGCAGAAGTCAGCATGTGCATCACGCTAACTTTCAGTAGTTTGAACCAGGGCAAGTGTTCAGTCTCTAAAGCAAAACTAATACTGCAATAATTCTAATCTACCAGAGAAAACTACTATTGAGTTCATTATCTTAAATGTTACAAAATGTTTCGAGTTAACTGAATTCCATCCTCAACATTGGTTTTCTTACACCCATCAGTGAGCAAATGCAGTAAGTCTTCTTTCCCATTAAATCAGGCCTGTTTTACTTCAAGCTTTACGTTACCACCTTCAATTTACATTTATTTCCTGGAAAACATTGAAACCATTTTTATCAACAAGTATACAGTCAAACTTTATTAAGCCTTATTAGGTTCTAAATAATTTTTAGATGCAAACATTATTGTGTGATTTAAACAAACAGCCCTTATTTACAACAAAAACAGTTTTGTTTTGTCTATTGTAAATCCTTATGCAACTGGGATGGTGATCTGCATATAAAGTAGGCCAGGCTTTTCAATTCCTTATTAAAGCAATTGATGGAGTCTGAAAGAAGCACACTGTTTCCTTTTCATAAATAGGTTACTGCACATAATAATCCTTTATTATCATGCAGAGATTGAAGTGGCCTCTGCTGACTGATTTTTAGAGCTTTACTATCGTTAATAATACAGTATCTACAACTTTGGGAAATTTTCAGCCACAGCATTCGAGCCATAAATAACTACAATCAATGTTGTTCTAATCAGGACTTTGCCAAAAGGAAGTTGCTTTATATTTAAGAGCTAAAGAGGCTTTGCGTGTATATTGCCAGATATCTGAGTCATTCAGTAAACTGTCTTCTAATGATTTATGTGACATCCAAGTACATTAATATGCTAACATGTCAATTCTTTATGTTTAGAGTCCATAGCATCTATGGCTGTTCATTAGATCGGTTTTAAAACTGAAGAGCTACAATGAACTACGGAAGAATCAGTCTTCAAAACAGTCTCGCTTCAAGAAGGAGGCAAAATGGTATCACGTTAGTTGAACTTGGAACGTTTGGCTGGAATAGCATCCATCTTTGAGTGAGGTACTTGTTTGAAAGCTTCCAGCAGTGATTGTCTTACTATGGCTCCTTTCCCTGGGTAATTAAAAGCATCCATTCTTAAAACCTTAACAAAAGTATAAGTAGTATTTTAAAGTAAAGTTATTAACTCTTTCCAGGTATGATTTTAGTATTGCCTTGCAAAACAACTACCAAGCTTTACCTGGCACTCTAGCAGCTAGGGTTATTATTATTTATTATTCTCTAGTGAACCAGAACCAATTACAGGGGTTTTGCTCAGAAAAATGCTTGGGTTTCCTAAAAAAAATGTTGTTAGTTTTCTAGTGTTTGCAAGCAACAGAGATAGAGAATTGGTTCTTTTAGTAATTTTACCTTGTTTATTTTTACTGCTTCAGTCTCAGACTGTCTTAATATGTTTACTTTGGTAGCACAGCCATATTTTACAGAGATTGCTGTTGCTTTAGATTTCCTTATCTTTCCTAGTGGAATTTATTTAGTGACTAGATTTTATTTTGCATCACCAGTAACAACTTAAAAATCATCATTGCTGTAGGTCTTTTAGGTTTGTTTTTATATCCTTCAGCTGACATCTATTAAGAAATTCTTTTCATAGTGTGTCTAGGTGAGAGAGAAGGAGATTTTTTTCAGTTATGCTTAAAGAGATTTGTTTAACAGGAAAAGTGTGTCAGCAGCTGCTGTGTGGAAGGTCTTTCCATTTCTTTAGCTGTGTAGCCCTGGAAGCTGCTGCTTGTTAGGGGAGAGTTGCTTGCCTGAGTTATGGCTTGATAATGAGTCTGAAAAAAATTTCCTTCAAAGTTTGAAAAGTTGAACTGTGAAAATTACGTAACCAGGTTAGCAAAGTAATTTTTTCCTCAGGAAAATGGGATGCAAATAGTTTTCTTTCTTTGTGAGTTTTCTTTTGTGAAAACGGACATAATGACCTTTACAGAAACAGTAATGGTGCAGACTGAAGCACTGTTAAAACTCTGTGCAGTTATCTCCAGTGAAAATGAGGGCCAGTACGCTTCCAGTGCATGAATACATTCTTAAGAGGTCTTTCTGTGTAAGCGTGAAGTTTAGCAACAATCTTAGAAACTGGATTTTAGTAAGTAACTTCAATGGCAAAATGGAGAAAGACGCTAACCTTACACTGCTGTGCCCAGATTGCCCTGTAGTTCCTAGGCAGACAGCTCTCTCCTGGAACGATGCTGTGGCTTTCCTAGCAATAGAGAACACACGCAGAGGATGACAGGTTAATTGCCCTCCCTTTTTTTCCCCACAAAACAAATACCACTTATTGCAAAAGGGTCCGTACTTTTCTATCTGGATTCTCAGGTCTGCTGCAGAGCCGCTCCAAATGCCCATTGGTAGTCCTCCTTTCTGCAGTCTCTCTTCCATCAGAGTTTATCTTTTCGGGTTTTGGCATTTGCTCAGTTCCTACCTCACCTCTGTTATCTGCTTCTCAGGCCCTCACCAAGTAACGCCTCAACCTTTCCCCTGATATCTGTCCCCCAAGGCTCTCCTTTTCTTCTCTAGCTAGCTCTAGACAACCTATTTCAGCCTTGAAGGGAACTGATGTCCCTGCTCCACTGACAGCTCAGCCCTTATCTCCTCTGGTGACATTGCTGAGTAGCCCAGTGTGAAACGAGACACCTGATCCCAGAGGTGAACAGGCTGGAAGAAGGTCTGCATAGGTATTCCCTCTTCCACTCGTTGAGCAGAGGAGAGAAGGATCAAATAGCTCTTCAGTTTCCGTGCAGGAATTCCCGTGTGCCAACCCCAGCTATGCAAGAAGCATTTCTGAGTAAGAACAAATGGATGTGCTATCTGAAGCTACTGGCATCACACCACGCTTTGCTGTAATTTCAGTGAGTTGTCTTCAGCACGGGCTAATCTTGCCAAAATTAACTACTAGAATGTAAGACTCAAACTAGTTGTGTAGGGTCTCTGCAGTACGTAGCAAAAAAAACCCCAGGCCATTCAAAGGTGATTTGTTTCCTCCCAAAATATACGGCACCAATCTGGCTACAGATATACCTGCTTTTTTCCAGTAACTGTAGAGAAGGTAGATGATGAGCACCGACTAGATTGCTAATTCCCACATAGCTGCAGTCAGCCCAGCCTGATCATTTTCTAGCATACCCATGTGCAACATATATGCTCTGCGGAGTATCTGCCAGTCTCTTCCCCAAGACATTTCCTTTCTGTCCATGAGAGAAATGTTCCTTGTGGCGTTTATCGCCTGTTTCAGTCAAAGGCACTGGCTTTTTATAACACCCTCTTGGTCTGATAAGAGAACCATACAGTAGGGTTTAGTTTGGTATTCTTTTTCTTCCCATCAACACCTGAGTTTGTAAAATGAAAATGAAGCTTTTTTAAACTTCGAAGCTATAATTAATAGTGTCAAAATAAGGATACCAACAAGTTAAATTGCATAAATAAAACTCTTAAAAAATACTGATCTTGTATTGGAATCCAAATGCCATAATTTTGAACTGCTCATGAGTGAAATGAGATACTGGAAATGTTAATGAAACTTCTTAGGCTTTTACAGGCTAATCACTGATACAGTTTATGATTTTTCATATTACTGTTTTTGCAGACAATAAATGCCATTTAACAGAGAGAGAAGAAAAGAAGAACCTATTCCCCAAAGTGTCCCCCCCAACCGTATAATTCCAAACCAACAGATAAATTAACTTATGCAGATGATGTGACATTTCTTGTATTTTTCCCTTCGCTTTTTGAAAGTGTTGTGTCGGCAGAGTACAAAAGTTATTCTTTTGTAAGAGGATCATTAAGTCTGTTTGGATTATTGATCTCATAGCTTTTCTGGGCACAAGGCCAATCATTTTGACTAAGGTTTTTAATCCTAGCTAATGAGGGAGGTGGATTAATGAGAAGGTTTTTGTTGTTTTTTGTTATTGGAGGGTTGGTTGGATTTTTTGAACCAGGAGATTGACATGTTTATGAATACAGATGAATAGATCATTTTGAATGAAAGAAATGTTGGAGCTGCAATCGGAGATGCAGTCATTCTAAAGACCAAATAGACTCAAGAGTGTGAGTGAAGTCTGAAAGACAAGACATCATAAAACTAGTTTTCTTCCCAAGATGATAAACACAGAGGGCTTTCATTTGAGTACAGCAGTGGCTTTTGTAACATGCTGTTAAACATTTGGATGGATGAATTTAGAAGCCAGATGCACCTCCATTATCTTGAAGGATGTTCAGGTAACTGAAGTGTTCAGAATTTGGTTTTCATCTCTGATTGTTACCATATTTGTGCATGCATCTAAATTACTACTGTTAATGGTAATTTACTACTATGCTTGAAGAAGTAATCAAGGTGAAGTGTGGAAGAGAAGAGTTAGTAGCAGTATTTCCAAATCTTTTTTATCTCTATTTTTAAACATATATGCCATAGTTTTTTAACTTCTTGGATCCTTTCAGCAGACTGTTCAGATAGTTAAAAAACAAGAGCAACGCAAAACATTGTTGCTCATCTTAAAAAGGAAGGTGGCACTACCATTTAGAAATTGAGACAATACAAATCCAAATTTGCAATATAACAGAAATTATACTAAAATTACAAAATATCTGCAATACCACGTCAGGATTGTTTATGGTGACAGAACAAGTACAGAGTTGCGTCTTAGCAACACAGATTCCTTGTATCTTCTTTTCTCCCCCTGCTCATGCATTGCTCCCCAGAGCCAGAAAGTGTTAGGTACCAATTATCTTCCGAGTAGGAGGCAGTACAGCCATTTTAAGAATTCTGTCTGCATTGGAAAAGGCACAGCTAATGTATATAGACCTGTTGCAGTTATCTCCTCTTGAGATAAGACCCATTTCCATACAAAAGCCTGAAAAAAAAGCCCCTCGAGATCACTGATAATATGACAGAGTCTATTTTAAGACATCTTGATTTTTGTTCTGAGAGCCTCTCGTTTGAGAGGAACTGGAGAGTTGAGGCAGTCTTTTTTCCATGCTATAAACTTTTTTCCTTCTCCCCAGCGACTTATTACTGACTTGGTACATGCCAGTATCTTAGCTGGACAGCTAAAACGAACAGAATATTTTGAGAGAACTGTGAAAATGTAACGTCTGCATGTCATTCGCTTCTAATTGCAAAAGAACAAACAACATAATTCTGAATCAAATCTGTCACAGAGGCTTTTAAAGGTTTCAGGGTACCGTCAAATCTGAGCAATTCAGGTGTAAATGAAGAGTACCTTTGTTATCTTTACACCTGAGTGGCTCCAGTGGAGTCCCCTGGGATTGGCACCAGTGACAAGAATCTCACCAGGGCAGTCACTGAACTTAGAGAAGTGTGAGTGCAGAGAGACCGAAAAATTGTTATGTCCTCTTACCATCACTTAAAATGCCATTTGGGAGTTTTCCAGACTGAATTCTTGCTCATATAAATCTGAAGTCAGCATACTCCAAGTTTATACCTGAGTCACTAAGTATCAGGTTTTCAGTAATGTCTGAGTACTCCATGATGGGACCTTTTGGCTTAAAGCATGGCCAAAATCTGAATTGCTGTCATCTCTCCTTCTCCTGGAAGGGTGAGGTTTTGCTTGGAATCTCAGGTTTATTGTACCTTTGCTAAATTTTAATTCTTGATCATTCCTGACTGTATTCTTGCTGTGGAGGGCAAATGGAATATGTTCAGCTAAGTAGTTTTCCTTCATCTTCTTTCACAAGTAGCCAAGTTCCTCAAGTACCAGGGCAGCTGAGACTTGAAACGCTCGGAAGAAATTCAGAAACTCAGTGATCCACTCAAGTGAGCAAAGCTTTAGTAAAGCTTTACTGCTCCCATCACATCTGCTGTGTTCTGCTGAGCTGTTGCATCTATTCAGATGCATTCCAACTTGAAACACATACACACTAATAATTATCTGTGGAAAACCTTACAATATTCAACTTATATGCTCACTTGCAATAGAAAAAAGAGGGGGTTAGAGGTTGGGAAAAGCCTTCCAAATTTTCTGGGCTCTTTTTCTGAAGGTTTCAGAGGGGCTTATTATGATTATTAGTGGATCAGAACGAAACCTATCAATGCCTGTACAGGGGTATTTTTGTGTTTTTATGCCAATAGTGGGGGAAAAGAAATAGGGGGAGGTAATTTATAATTCTTGTAACTGTCAAGATGCTAAAAGTAGACTACCACAAAGCTAAGGACTTTGGTGCTCGTAATTTAAAGAGCTTACACAAATGCCTATTTTTTGTGGAACTTCTAAAAGGAAGTAGTACACAACCAGCTTTCCTAATGGCTAAGGGAACTGGACAGGCAGTTCTCTTGGACAGCCGAGAAATCCCAACCTTAAAGTTATATCAGATTCACTGCAATTCAGACATAAACATGGCTTGTGAAAAGACAATGATAGAGGGGAAAACACTTAATGCTACAGTTCACACTTTAATTAGCAATGTAGTTTTTAGCTTGTGTTTTCTGAGGCCATATTTACCATCCCGTCTAACTCATAAGTGACTTACCAGAACTGAGTAGATAATTCTTATTTATTAGCATGGCCTTCTTTTCCATAATGCAATGTTTACAAATTTGTTTCCTGGTGGCTTATGTTTTCCATGGCTGCTCATTGCTCTCCAAATAATGCGTGGGAATAATTCCTAGATGTAGGGACCTAATGGATCTTTCATAGTGAATGCTTAAAATTGAGCTACCAAGGACTTTGTTTATACCACTGTATTAATTTATTTATTTGCTCTAGATAGGGAGGCAGTGGGCCTAGTTACGGGCTTGTTTGCTCGGAATTGAGAAATTAGCGTTCTCTTTTTAGTTCTTCCAGCGACCTTGCGCAAGGCATACCTGTCCCCCCACACTTTAATTTCTGCATCATTAAATGAAGAGGATGATACTTTCTGCCTTAGTCTAGTGAGATTTATTGATGAGAAATGCTAAGCATAATTGTTTTTCAAAGCTAGTACTTATGGCTTTATAGCTTCATCCAAATACAGCAATAGTCTACTGCTTCTTTCCCTGGCATATGTCTAAGAATGTGCTGTGTACATTTCAGATTTAGTTTGGGTTTCTCTTTTTACAGTTAAAAACAGACCATGAAGATTACCTTATGCAGGGGAAAAATACTGTCTCCTTGTAAGAGGAGATGACATACATGGAATGAAATGGGGNATTGCTTTAAACTGTTGAAAATGTACAGTATCCCATCACCTGAATTTTCCCTCTCTGGGTGAGCTGAATCACCTTGTCTGTTTCTGCCCTAGAATCTTTTCAACAGTAGTTCTTAGCATACCCGTTATTTTTTTATCCACCTTTTTTCTGCGTCAAGTCAGTTTGGCTATTGCAAACAGATTTTATACTAGTAAGTGAGCTAAAAGAGGCTCTGAGTGGCAGACAGCTGCTGAAATAAGAACCTGGCACTCTGGGGAGAAAAAGAAATCCATTCTACTTTTCTTTCTCTTCCCTGTACTCTATAACCTTTCCTTTTTTCTGTCCTACAGTTACTGTGATAATTTTCTTGCCCAGATAATGCAGAGCATGGGCATATTTTCCATATTACAGCTCCGCTACATATTGTAAAATCCAACTATCCAACTATTTGTGTGGGAAAGCCCACCATTTTCCACAGATAGTCTTTCAGAACGTATGAGGTCAAGTCATGCCTAGCAATCTGAAAATGCTTCCATGCAACAGGGAGCTGATATGTAAATGTAGGACTACATGCTACAAGAATCTATGGCAGCATATCCATTCAGTGCAACAGAGTCACAATTTCACCTCCACTTTTAAATTGGTTTTTGATTAACCAACTAAAGTTGATTCTTTGCCAGGTTTAGGGTGAAATTTTGCACCCTTCTAAATTTTGAGACTGCTAAGACTGGCGCTCTCACTTTCCTTGCTGATTCCTAAAACAGGGCATGAACAATTGTTCCTGCTTTTTAGTCTGTAAATGACATGGGAGGTTTTTTGGCCGGTTGTGGTAAGTGCTCTAATCCCATGCACAATTTTATATTTCTAGATAATTGGCATTTGTTTAGAGCTTATTTATATAGAACATAAGGGACATGGTACACCACAAAATATTTCTAGCAGTGCAGTGCAAACTGGACCAGCATTGTCCTGGACCAGCAGAAGTACATCAAAAGCAGTTCAAGTAGTCCTTCAAAGATTTGTTCTCTTCAAGTTCTGGGAAAGATCTAGATCAAGGAATGTAAGCATTCCATAATCCTCTTAATATGTTTATCTTAAAGATTTTAAGTGTTAACTTTTCTATCATAAGAATAGCAAATATTATTGTTTAAGTAAGGGTAGCTGGATCCTTAGCTGCTGTAAATAGTGTTTAGCTCCATAAACATCCCTGTAATGATTTATAGTAGCTGAGGATGCAGCCACTTTGTTTCGTAGACCTCCTAACCTAAACAATCAACATTTACACAGATAATGGATCAGCACTATAGGCAATGCAGTATGTTGTTCACTTTAATTTCACTGCTTTAGAACCAACACAATTTGCTGTTCTTCAGGAATTTTTTCAGTCACATTTGAAAAAAAATGGAAAGATATCTTTGAAAGTTCACCACCTACTTCATTTTGGGATACAAATCAGTAAGTTCTGCGATAAAACTCTTTGGTTGATACGTTTATACATTTGGTGCTTTACAAACCCTTCGATTCTTAAGTCTTACAGTTGGTAGTGCAAAGTAGCAAGACAGAAAGGCGTATTTTTGTGTTCTTCAAGACTCCTTACTTATTCTGAAAGATCAAAGCCACTTAACAATTCTTACATACCCATTCCGCCACCCTCAGAGTTTGAATGTGAGTCTGTAATCAATGGCAACTGCACTGTAACAGTAAATTTACTTTCAAAGAAAACTAGCTGTGGAGTCTTGGGACGTGCACAAAGTCACATTTAGAAAGTCATGTTTTCCCAAGATTGGCCACAGCTGTTTCTTCTTTGTGAGCAATACATTGTCTTCATCTAAAATACATAACCTTATTGTCATGCAAATATTTATGCCACATTAGAATCAGGCTTGCTCTTTTCACAATAGATAAGCTTCCTGTATTATTACAGATAACGAAAATCCAATTTCAGAAAATGTTCTGTTATTGTTTCTTTTTTCCTCAGCTTTTTATTAGTGAAGAACTTGTAATTATTTGGTCTTATTCAGACTTTCCAGAGGAAGAACTGAAGTCATATTTCCCACACATTGGGATTCTGATCATTGAAATTCACTTCTTTCTCTTCTTTCTATTGCCTTTAAATAAAGGAATGTACTAGGGAAAAAGACTCAGCTCAGGCTGGAATGATACAAGTGCAAGTCAGGAATAATTGAAAATAGTTTTGATCACCCTTTGAAATCCTAGATTAAGCAGTTTTGCTAACACTCAAAGAAATTCACTGGAACTTTTTGATTTATTGCACAATAGGTAGAAAGCTTCTTTTCTTCTTCTTCAGGCTCTTACCCTGCCAATGGATATTTGTTCTGTAAGTAGCACTATCATGAAAAGTCTGAAGTTGTCCACTTTTCTCCCTTTGACCAACATTCCCTTCGTAAACAGAGCACCATGAGGAGGGTGGTGTTAATCCTCCAAGTTTACCTTTGTAAAAAGCCACAGTGAAAGCTGTGAAAACTTTAAACAAAATTAAGAAAACTTTGCAAGGCCTGCCAGCATCTTTCCAGAACACTTGCCATTATATGAGATTCCAATTTAATAATACTCATAACAGTTTCTTCCAAATTAATGAAATATGAATGTGGAAATAACAGGATACCCTTAGCTCAGGTAGCTCCATTTAGCAACATGGATTGTGAGGCTGATTGCGATGCTAGCTCTCTGATCCGCTGAATTTTGCTTATTAACCAAATTAATTGAATTGATAAATTGCATTTTGCACCCCCTGAGCTGAGCAGTTAGGCTGGGTAAGGGCCAGGCTGCTTCTGCAAAGGGGAAGTAAGGGACAGAAGTGGAACTGCAACAAAGACACAAAAGCACACCCCTAAAGAGAAGGTCAAGGCCACCAAGAAGGACAATGCTGACCTCCTAGGAGAGACAAGAGACCCTCACTCACACATAGAGACCTTGCTCATCCAGCACAACATGCCATCCCAGATTCCAGTCAGGCTTTGGTGGGCTTTGACATAATCAAACCAGACAGGGCATACACAGTCCTTCTCCTCAGCTATTCTCAATGCTTTGTCGACCCAACCTGCATTTGTGCTTGGGATTACCCCAACCCAGGTGCAGGACCTTGCACTTGACTTTTTTGAACTTCATGAGGTTCATTCACATGAGTCCACCTCTCAAGCTTGTCAAGGTTCCTCTGGACAGCATCTCTTCCCTCCAGTGTGTAAACCACTCCACACAGTTACACTCTACATAGAGTACACATAAACATGGGAGGCAAAATCTGTCATTGCCTTCTTTTTAAGAGACCTGACTGGCCAAACAAATACGACTACTGCTTTGCCACAGAGTTTGAAGAAACTGGGAGAAGGCATGGGGTGAAGTTCTATTGGATGAACAAACATTATTCTGAATGCAGTCCCCACACCCTGTGGAGGAAAACATGTTGCCAGTATCGTGCTATTAGCTATGTACCATTTCCTACTGCTGCTTTAAATAATTTAACTCTCCTCCTCTGTTAATATGCCAACACACGGTACTGTATTCCAATAGGTTTAAGACAAACAATATCATGTTCAGAAATCAACCTGGTTTTAAATGAAGGAGAGGAGGTAGAAAAGATAGTGAATGCCACAGAACCCTTGCATTTCTAGACTCAGATAAATTTTCATCTGTCACAAATACACGAACAGGATCACCCTGAACAGGAGACTTAGTAAAATGGAACTCCTTGATGACCTCAAAAGTGAAAACAGATGAGTCCGATCTTTTTATTAACTGACTCTGTCTCCAAGTGCTTTCTGATAGCACGGATGACAGAAAGAACACTGGACTCTCTTTGCCCTCAGAATAAAGTGGGTCGCACAGCACCATCAATTTTTAAGCAAAGCTGCTCCCTTGGAATCAGTGCTTGACTTGTTCTTAAAAACTGTGCACTGATCTACCCTTTTAATGTAGAGAAATTATGATCTCTATACCAAACAGGGCAGTACTGTACTCTAGTCCAGTGCAGCAAGAGATTTAGACTCCAGTGATAACAGGAGTTCTTTTATGGATGAACGAGAAGCATTATTGCTTCCACAGATGGTTCTCTATAATTGTTGCTTTTTTTTGCTGTTTGGTTTTATCATTCATGTGGGATTCATGTCATTTAATGGTAGCTACCTAAGCACAAGGTATCTTGTCTAGTTTAATCATCTGTGTTCTTTTTATAGTTAACAGAAGAAATCAGCCCCACCACAAGTTGATTCATCTCACCCACCTTAGCAAATTGTCATTGTCTGCAAACTATTGATGTCTTTGTGAGTTAGACAGTCTTCTCCCCAAGTTAAATTAAGAGCTGAAAGTCCTACTGAACAAGAAACAGATGAAACCTCCAGAGCACTTTTTATTTCCAAGGCACATCCATAGGGATCTTGTCAAGAGATAAAAAGAATAAAGGCAAATAAAAAATAAATATTCTCCTATATAAAATATTTTCTAATAAGAAGGGCATATAGTTAGTGGTATGTAGCTCCCTCCACCTCTTTCCTTCATGCCCACAACCACAAATTCTCAGGGCTCCCTGAGCCTTTAATCTCTTCCACTCACCTCCCTTTTTGAAGATTCCTGGCTCAGATAATTCTGTACCAAATCCTCTATGTCTACGCTCAGATCTTCCTGTGAAAAATAAAAAAGAAAAAAAAAACACCTTTTTAGCAACTTAGCTAATCCTGGAAACCCAAATAGATACGTAGGATATGTGTCCTGTTCTCCCTCCTAACAGTGTCAGGCAGTAGGGCTTTTTCAGACATGTGACTTGAGATTTGCAGTCCTTTGAAAACACAGGTTAACCACAAACGAGGTTTTGCAGCAGATGAATCCTTCAGTGGCACCACGTGTTGCAACAGCAGGAAAATTACATCCTCTCCTGCCACATTTGGATATATTTTCACAAAGAGAAAGATCCAGCAGTTTTAAGAGTAGCAAAGATACTCATGCATCTCATGTATTCCACTAGATTTAAGAGAAGTACATGAGAGAAAGTCATTTGGATGATGCCTAGGAGCTACTACCATGAGGGGACTGCTCTTGTACTGAATAGTGAGAAAGCAAGAGATTCCACCAAGTGCTGCAAATCTTCACGTTGATCACTCTGAGGCAGTGCCAGCCATATGTAGTTGCTGTGAGAACCTAGCAAAGTACTTAAAATTATTCTGCTTAGCCAACCATGGCTTTATAATCTCCTGCCTATCATAACAGTTGTTGCTTATAGAGAGTGACCTCACTTGCTATTACTCACTGAGGCAAATCATTCTGTCTTTTTTCCATGTCCATTTGTAAATGAAAAAGCTCGGGAGGAAAAGGTAGAATTTTCAAAGGCTTACTGGTGTCTAAGTGTTGAGCCGAACCATAAATTACCTCTTGGAACAGCCAGTCACAAAAGAAATACAAAGTATTTTTAAGCAGATAATGGTCATTCATTTCTCAAGCTCTGAGCAGCTCTAGAAGGTGCCTACATGCCCACTTTACTATAGTGGTGAACACACAAAGAACTGTTGCTACCCAGACAAATCATATGAGCTTATAAAATTTGGTGATTTACCTCTTTTTTCAGTTGCTAGTATTTTGTCACCAATGACATTTGTCCAGATAAACAGTGCCCCAGGTAATTAAGGAACACTTAGTCCCAGAAGGATGCGCAACCCTCATCATCCTCTGAGGCCTCTGTCCCAGCTCCCAAAGGTGAATCCCAAGTCTAAATAGATGCTGTGGACTTTCCAAGATGCTCATATAAGCAAAAAGGTGCTCCTGCAGCCATCCCAGTTTGTGCTATATGACTTCTAGTCATCTCTTTTGCAGAAGTCAAGGAAAGATAAATGAGGAAGTAGCTGGAGATGTCTAGACTCCCCTCCACAAACAGGCTCGCCTCCTTCCACCTCATGTGTGCCATACTGACAAAATGGGTAATATAATGCATAAAACAAAGACTTTCCTGACTGGGCTTTTTAACATCTTACTCACAGATTCAACACCATTAATCCTCGTTTGGAAAGCCATGGATATTACTTTCTATAGCAAGTAAATAATCATTCTTTTTTATTACTTGCTCTCTGTAATAATAAAGGTGCATATTTTACTCTTCTGTTTTGTACTAAGGAGACAGAATTACAATGCAGGCGGTACTCTTGCTTCAGGTGAGCCCTTGTCTCCCATTTTATCCTGGAGTTTATCTTTTCTTTATAAAATAAATAAACCAGCAATAACTACCTCTTCTTCATTTACATTGTCCCCACTAAAAACAATATTCAGATATCAACTGATCAAATAGGGTAATTCATCTGTGCAATAATTGCATTATTGTGGGCTTATCCGGAAGAATTGTAAGGAAGATAAGGATGTTCCCGTGGGAAATTCAAACTGAAGTAGAATGTAAATTTGGTAAATGCACCAAAATGCATGTCATTCATTTCCTTCTATAGCAAAAAACTCAAACTGAGAAGTCAAGTAACTTAAAACAGCTCTTTAAAAGTCATAAAGATGAGTCATATTAATTACAGAATTACTCCCGTCTTTGCAAAAAGAAAGGTATGTATTTTTTTCACAAGTCATTAGATTCCATCAGCTAGTATTTAGAGTTCTATTGAAGTGTAAAATATGTAGTTATTGTTGCTCATTGTTATTTGATACCCTTCACTTTCCTCTCTAAGGCATGCTAAGTATAAAAGAAAATTCAGGCTGTAGAGACAACTCTTCTAAAAATATCAGCCCATTATCTTTTTTTTTTTTTCCTTTCTTATTGAGAAAGGATGAAATACACTCATCAAAGATATTATAAGCCAGTTGCACCCTTTTGACGCAATCCTGTATCACTGAAGTCCATGTAAATTCAGTAGGAGCAGGATTAAAGACTTTACTGGAACAGCAGTGGTATATTATAGGAAGCTTTCATATAATTGAAAATCCTCCCAGCAACAAAGTGATTTGTATGGAGACACTGAGTTTGTGGCTGAAAAGAGAATTTTAAACTACTCAGCTTGCGCCAAGCCACCAGTTCCTGGTCCTGCATCTTTCCTATGGAGGAGGAGTGCTCAGCACTGCTGTACTTCTCAACCTGGGAATAACTCTGCCTTATCTCACATTCTTGCTATGAACAGCTTCCCAGTGAGATCACATCACACCTGCAAAAACTAGCAATCCTTCTGAGTGTCCTAAATATGACGTGTTAGAGCAGCAGACCTTCCTCTGCTGCTCAGCAAATCTCTGCTGCTGAAAGACTTTGCTGTTAAGTTCATGAACATAAAGACAGTTGAATTTACAACTGCTTTTTAAGAAGCTCCTTAAATCTTCAAGCTAGATTAAGTGAATACACGAAAATGCATGCGTATTTCTTATTTTTCCAAAGAAAAAATTGTACTTACCAAGAGCGTATTTTAACAGCAATGTTATAAGGGGAAATTTTCACATTGGACACAGCAGGATGGGCATCATCCCCACCACACATAGGCCCAGGGATTTCCACAGGACTTTAATGCACATATTACACAGGGTAGATGGAATGACAGCCCTCTGTGCCCCTGTCCTTCTGCCCTGTTTCAAGCAGAGGAATCACTCTTTCTCTCTTCCAGTAGGGACTTGGGGTTGAACAAGAGCTTTACCTATATAAAACAAGTGACTCTCTCTTTAATAACCTGTTGCTATCAAATACTTATATCCATTGATTATCCCATATGATGATCAGCATAAAAGCCAACATTGCAAAGGAAATTGCTCCAATGACATATAGCTGCTTCTGTATTAGTAAGGACTATACTGCACAATGAAGCTTGAATTATTTCCCTCGGAAATGGAAGCCAAAACATCCCATTTTATGCCATGCCCAGTCAAGTATCTGCATTTTGGTCGTTATGGCACCAACTTAATATCTTGTATTTATACTTGTGGGAAGTATACAAAACCTTTTTGGCACTGACTGACTTTATTGTGGCAAAATAGATATATGAAGATTGCCATCCAGCAAGTCCATTCAGTTATTTCCCATTTATTTAGTCTTCTTTTAAAGGCTTTACTCTTCTTACAAGATTTCTGTTAGACTAGGGGGTTTAAAAAGTACCGCTGAGCCAATTAATTGTATTAAGCAAAATTATAAGGAAAACAATATCAACATGTCTCTGCGATAATTATCTCTGATCTCAACACAATTATTTTTATTTTTTAGTAGTACTATCAGATTGAAGCTGTCTGAACACTGAGAAACAGTCAATTCTGCTTTTTAAAATTCTTCTAGTCAGAGTAAAATTACCTAATACACAAACACACATATTTCAAGCAAATATGACAGAATGGGGGCATTATGGTTATGATATTCTATGTATATTTGGAACTGTGGGTAAATTTAGTAGGACTGCTTCAGCTGTTTGAAATAAATATAGTCAATGCCATACTCGGAATAAGAGAGGAAAGACTCAGAACCACTTGGTAGTTAAAATCAGGAGTGAGCAACCCTCTGGAAACTGGACGTACAATGCAGAATCCCATTTAGCTGCAGTGAAAACCCAGCCTTTGCACCACTGTGCCTTCCCAGCATCAGTGCCAGGTGGGTACCCACCTGGTGCCTCATACAGAGCAGTGGTTTATAAACCACACAACTACACCCATACTTTACCATACCCTGTAAACATCTTACACATGATTTGTCAAGTGAAACTTAGTGCCGGTCTCCTGTGCCCTTGAAGTACCATGAAAGTTTCTGCTCATCTATATCCTAGGGGCATTATCCACTTTTCCTGAACACCGATTTGAATGGACTTTGGACCTGACTGTTGTTTCTGAACCTCTTTATACAAAAGAGAGATTGCAAATGCAGAGCCAAGCCACTGTGCCTGAGAAAAGCCTTATTGGCTAAAAAGGATGCTGCATGTGTCGGTATCAGGAATGGATGCAAGAGCTGCAATCATGTGTCCTATGATGGGTTACAGAGGTTAGCTTATGCTGATCTGACTCTTTTTGTATGTTTCCCAACAGAACAAATTTGAACCTAATTAGTTCTTTTAATTAAGAAGCTAATTATTATGATGTATTTGATAAGGCCTATTCTATGTTATTAAAGTTATTTAATTAATCTGTCGAGACAACAGATTGGCAGGTATATCCAGGGTCATCAAAGTGGCAGCAGTGTTGGGTTGTCTTAGTCCAAAGAAAGTTCACAGAGAAAAGCGAAGTAATCCAGGGAATATGACTGGGGTGAGAAGACCTCCTTCCTCTCTTAGGGCCCTTAGGGTTTTTCTAAGAGCAAAAGTTTGTCTGCTTTTCCCATATATATTAACAATGGAAAGAAGATTTATTTCTTTTTCTTACAAAGCTTGAATCTTTATAGGCACACATAAAGAGACTGTAACTTCTCACTAATATATGGGATTATAATGAAGCAAGGTAACTGTAAGTTTCCTACAGCTGACTTTGCACTTCCCATATCAAGAACTGTTCTACAGAGAAGTAAATTTTGTGAAACAAATGTACAACATTTCCAGAATAAAAGGAGAATTGGGCCTACAGGCTGTTTTTAAAGCATATTTTAACAAGCAAGCAGAACCCGATCAAATGTCAAGAACCAATTTGTTCATGTGAGATTTGCCACAGGTAGGCTCTAAAAGTCAGTGAGAGCTTAGTTTCTATTTCACAAGTCCTGATCATATCAGTTAGCTTCATGCTGTTGGATTAACTTCCACACTGAACTTTCTAGAGACAGAGGGAAGGAAAAGATAAGGGAGAAAAAAAGTGAAGAGAAGCCTAAAAGGAAATAAAAAGAAGCTGGAGAAGGGATATAAAAGCCATAAAGAATATAGAATTGCTAGGATTAAAAAAAAAAAAAAAAAA
This sequence comes from Thinocorus orbignyianus, assembly GCA_013400375.1. Taxonomy (NCBI): domain Eukaryota; kingdom Metazoa; phylum Chordata; class Aves; order Ciconiiformes; family Thinocoridae; genus Thinocorus; species Thinocorus orbignyianus. The sequence goes on from VXBW01001766.1 coordinate 21,267, forward strand.
AAAAAAAAAAAAAAAAAAAAAAAGAAAAAAAAAAAGAAAGAAAAAAAAGAAGATAGGAGGGGAAAACAAGCATTCCCTATTATCAGGAAAAGAAAATGCAAATTTACCGAGACTAACAGAGGGAAGGCAAAGCACTGAGTATTTCATTGTCTTCAGCTGAGGGGATAAGACAAACACTAATGCATTATTTTGCCCTCAGAGCTAAGTAGGGCTTACTTCCATTCCAAGTGTTTTTCAATATCCTTTACTCATTCATGGAGGTTGTGATCTTTTGACTCCTGCATCATCCCATGGAAAATACTGTTACAAATGTAGTAGGGTCTACTTTCTGCTCAGTTGTATTTACTTTATGAAAGTGATAAAAAAATTATCACGAGGTCAAAGGGAAATCCTGTGTTCAAGCTAACTTGGATCAGATCATTAATGCTACAATTACTAAGATCCCAATGGAACTACACTAATTTACATCAGCAGGGAATTTGGACTGTGTCTGTCCAAGTACAGCCTAAAGCAGATACCTAATAAAACTATTAAAATTAAGTGTGACATAATTTCATTGAAGTGAGGGTATTTTACTGTACTGAGGCGAATGGAGTGCAGTTATATTAAACAGGTCCTATATTGCTTTGCACTTACTAATTTCATTACATTTTTCTTTTCAGACCAAAATTCAAAAATGTTTGTATCTTTCTTTTAAGAGAACAGAACAAATTTTCTGTAGTTTAATATTCTTCTTCAGTTTCTTTTTTATTTTTGTAGCTTTTTGCTTTGATTTATGAGACACCTTCTAATACACATTGTCCAGACACTAGTTCCATCAAAAGAGTTCATGTCTAAATACTACCCCACGTACAAATGGTTTAATTTTCACCTAGCATAGACAAAGGGCAAGAATATAGGAACACTGCACTAGCTTGATCTTGTGGTTCACTTAGCTTTATAATCATATATCTTCCTCTAATATCAGCCAGCACAACTTTTACAATTTGTGGTATAACCCGTCCTCGCCATTTAAATATTTCTTTACTGGGATAAGCGTGGCAATCAAACACCCAGTTTATTACCTCCTCCAATAATACTTTTGAACATTCTTCTCATTGTTATTCTTGTTATTAATTGACTAGACTCCTTATGAATTTTGTTAAATTTTTGGTCTGAATGGTTAGGGTTTTTTTGCAAATAAAGTTGTGGGGTTTATTCAGAGTTACGGAAATTGCTGCGGGAACATTTCTCAATCAGGTCTAATTATCATATTTCACATGTTCTTCCCCATCCTGTTCCTTATGCTTCTTAATGTCTTTTTCAATTTCTGGCCACAGCTAAAATCTTCATTAAGATGTCTGTAACAACATCCAAATCTCTTTCCTGAACTGAATAATTAATTCCAAATCCTTTCCACTTTCATAGATGTTTTAATACTTTGTACGTAGTGATGGCAAGTCTCATTTGCTGTCATGATCCTGGTAAAGCTCATCCATCAGTATACAATATGGAATAAGACCACAGGGCCACTGAGTCTGGAACCACTTCACCAAATAATTGATGTTTAAACTGGAAAAAACAGTACGAACATCTTTCCATTCCCACACACCATAAATCAGTCTTCCTTAGTGATGACTAACCGATGTGCCTGTACTCTGCAAATTCTGCTGCCTTCATATTCATCATCTTTTTCTGGAATTACTAAATTTATTAATCAATGTTGCAACTAATACAGAAAGTTAAATTATTGCTTTTATATTTTACCTGTCAGGAGGACACTAAATTTCCTGTTTCTTCTCATATGGAGAAGCAAGCTCAATGTTTACACAATCTAGAAGCCACCTTATCAAAACATATATGCTATGAAAGTTGAGGAAAATGTGTTCCAGACTTTTACATACTTTTTTTTTTCCTTTTGATTCTCATAAAATATGAATCAGGATCATGAGGAATTTATGAATTCGTTTTTTTTCCCCAGTAAGAGAATACGTTCCTATAAAGAATAAATTTAGACTAAGGTATTATAAAATGCACAGAAATGCACTATGGAACAATTCAAATGCTTTCAGAAATAGAAAACAGTGGGTTACAGTGCAGTATCAAAGTGGTGAGGACTCCGTTTCATTGTGCTTAACTCTCCACTGGTTTTACTTTTTTACATCTTTAGGGGGAAAAAAAGGGTGGGGGATTAAATTGTCATTACAGGTAATAAAGAGAAAACCTGATCTTCAGATATGAGCTTTAATAATTCAGACTCCTTTTAGCAATCATAGCCTGAAGCTAGAAAAGCAGAACAGAGAATTTCCCACAGAAAATTAGTACCTCGGCACTTCTTCGCCATTCCTTTCATTCCTAGAAGCCCATTCACTTGACTTGTATCTGAAAAAGATCTTGGCACTTTGGCATATGCCGAGGCAAAAAGGGAGACTCAACTCATCCATATCTCATACCATACACATTGCTGGGCCCTGGCATTGCAGAAGTTAATCAAGTAATTTGTTATCCAGTCACCCTGATCGGAGGTTGTTCTTTACCCTTTCAGCTTGTGAGATCCTTTGTCCAACACTGCTACAAAGAGAAGACAGTGGACATCATCCAAATGAAGAGAGGGAATCTGAGACAGGCTGCATCAAACACGTGATCAGGAATGAAAAGTTTTTGTACATTGAGCTTAAAATCTGCTAAGAAGTCTGGAAATTATGAGACTTCCTGTAGCTTCTGTGTGTAGCTCCCACAGATGAGATGGAATTTGGATCAGGAAGAACAGCATTATAGTAAAATATTAATCAACAGGAAGGTAAGATTTCCCTTACCATACTTGACAAACCAGGAAATCAAATGGATTTAGTTTACAGATGTATCAACAATTTATAGCATTTGAGAAAGATTTATTATCTGGTTTCCATGAGAAAAAAAAAAAAGTAAAGAATATATCTGCAAATATGTGTAAGGAAGTGTTTAATCCAGTTGTCTACAGGGCATGACAAGGCTTCCCTGGGAATGATTCACAGGTTTCCATATTAACTGTGTATATGTGTAATTATAAGACTAAGTAAAAATGCAGGGAGAACAAATAATGCATGATTACCTGCTATTTACAGCTTGTTGAGTTCCTGAGATGTGAATAATTAGCAGAGTTCTGGGAACTGTAAAAAACATTAATTTTATAATATTAAGCCATACTTTCCATTGACCAAATGCCAAGGGATAGACTGTGCCCCAGTCCTTTCACTAGAAGCCTCCTTAAAACCTGCAGTTCAGAGCCACATTGAGAAGTTGCCACCAGGGATTCAACAGGCCACTCACAAAGGTGCTACACAGAGTTATTGATGGGGGCATCACCAGGCTTTGCTAGAATGACAGATAACTTATAGCTGAACATGAATTTTTTAGCAACTTTAAAAATGACCCTTCACAGTGTGCAGTTAAAACTGCCCTTACTCTTCCCTGACCTCGGTGTCGTTGCAACTCTGGTTCATACAATCTGAGGAAAATGCACAATGGTGGCGGTTGCAAACAAAAGAATCCATCTATAGGGTATAACTTTCCCCAATTTGTACTCAGATGGTAATTCAACTAAGCTTTATACAAGTTGACAGAGCAGACTTATGTCACATTTGTGAAGTGAAATGGCTTTGTTGATGAATTAAACTCTATAAAGACTGCTAGTAACCACACTTGTGTATACCTGGTTTTGTTGAGGCGTAAGATTCGCTCCTGTCACACAATTCAGAGTGATGGGTAGGAATAGTGAAAACTCAAACCACCTGGACGTAAATTAAGCCATCCTTTAGAGGCAAGTGACCACTCACAGTGTATTCTTTTGCCTATTTGCAGTGAATTATTTGTAACTACCCATTATCAAGCATCAACAGGTTTTTAAGGCTCAAAATTTTAAAATGCTCTGCCTACCTGCTGAAAACACCCAGCTGCAGAATTGCTTGAAATAAGCACTACTAACTTTTATATAAAAGATTTCTAAATACAGGGAATGAGAAAGTAAAATAGCATCTTTTGCCCTAGATTCTGAACTGGCCAGTGGGTGTGTTTCACATTAAAAGAGCTTTCCATCTGCCAGTAATGCTAGAGTCCTTGCACATATTCCACAGAGTCTGCTTTGCAATGCACAAAGCTAATTGGAAATGTGAAGATTGGTAGGTGGGAAAAAGACATTTGTTTTGGTTTGGCAGCCAGTAAGCCATGTTTATTTCGCATATTTAAACTAAACTGCACAAAATCACTAAAAGAATTTAAAAAAGTGTGGTGGAAACAAGACATTGGACCAAAGATCAGATTTACTGCTAAGCCACAGAAAATAGAACTGGTTAACATTCAATTCAAACTATCACGCTGAAAAAAATAAAAGAAAGAAAGATGTATCCCACTAAATGTTGCCTTGCTTCTGTGGTGAGATCCTTTGGACAGAAGACAGGTGATAGAACTTTTATAAAAAGTACACCACCATTAACTGTCACCATATGTTAACACATATTTCTATCTATTTACAGCCAATTAAGAACTGCATTACTCAGTTACTTTCTCTTTATGCTAGCTGGTTGTGTTAAAAAGAGAAATTTGTTAAAAAGAAGCACTTAAGGTGACACTCGTTCAACAAACCTCAGCCACATTCACTGCTAGTTTTCATTATCTATCCTACCATTTCAAACCTGGGTAACTCAGAAGGCATATTCCTATTCCTCCTGGTGGCACAAGTACTGACTAAATCTTCATATGAAGTAGAATTAAAGGGAATCATAGCGGAGAAAGACACCAGTAAGCATGAAGGCTATGGATCTCTACAGCATCTGCTTAAAAGCAATAAGCATCACAGGTTCAATATATAAAATGGCTTTTTCTATCAGAGCAAATATCACAATTCCCTTGCATCCTTTCCCTCAAATGCCCAAGAACAAATGTCTAAAGGATCGTATGAACAAGTCAGCAGTATCGTGATACTTCTTCAGAATATTTTCTCAGCCTCCAAAAATTTGCATCTCAGAGCTTCCCTAAGCCACAAACACAGAAAGGAGGTGACTTCCAGAACTAGGTCTGGTAAGAAATGCAGGACAACCCCCCCCTCCAAATTTAACAGAGGGTCATTAATGTAAATGTAATGGTAGTGGAATATGTTACTAAGTCGGTTGTAGAAAATGGGAACAAAAGTTACTCCAGTAGCCTGTGCCAGAATGCTACAGGCATGTTTCATGTTTCTGGTTTATGCAGAAAGTGTATCAAATCATTTCTTATTTGGAGAAGTTCCTTTCTATTGCATGTTCCTACAGGTCTATGTATTATCAACATTATAACATTACAAATTGCTAAAAAAATCATGTTGCTTGAAAAAAAGAAGTTCCACTGCAATGCATAAAGTGTTTGCTGCTGAGCAGAGATTTGATAGGCAGGGCATAGGGAGTGGTGAAGACTCCAACAGTGGGCAAGAGCCATAACCGAGTTATATCTAGTTTCTGCTATTTTCATTTTAATATTATTAACATAGAAAGTATCACGCACAGTAGGACATATAATTTGAATGGGAAGGAAATGGGTTATTAATATAATATTAAAAGCTTGACAATAAAGCGTAGTCTTTGTTCTACACTTAGAAAAACAATTTCAGAACAGCATTTCTATAAAGCACATACCAACAGGAAGAGGTCATTTTATTTTTGACTCAGATTCACTTTAAAGCTCAGTATTTTCACCACAATAGATCTTTCTTTGATGCTTTTTGTGCTGAACTTTTTTCCTCCATTTTTTTTTTAAATAAAATCCCTGTGTTAGCTTTTGGCTTAGCTGTTTTCTTGTTCAGTTTCATTCTTTTAGCTTGCTTAGAAATCCAGCCCTTTGTTCTAGCCCCTGAACAAGTGGTATTGTTGCAGATATAAGTCAATTCTTGCTAGGTTTCTAGCTAGATGAGTTTTAAATATGATGTACCTTGTCCAATTTAGTAAGATACAGCAACATATTTGCAGGGCATTTCCAACCTGTTGCAACAGAGTCTCTGAAGTCTGGAATTACATACTCCAGACTCAAGATAAGTTTTGATTTTGCAGCCTGGAGATTTGTGCCTACAAGAAAAGGAGGCAGAGATTTATTTTTCTCTCTTGTATCATTCTGGTGTCTATGCATTCAGAAATAAGAACATTTGGAAGATCCTAACTCTTCCCGCTGACTTCTTATGGAATCTAGAAGTCAAATGATTGATATAAATTTTTACGCTCTTGTCCTCACTCAGCTTTTTTTATAGATCTAATACAAATCAGCAGAGAAAAACTGAATTCTCTGGAAGAAACAGCAAAGGAACCTCAAAATATGCTGCTGGGATAGACTGTGAGGCATAGAGGAGTTCCTGGATTCTTTTTGTATTCTTTCTGGTTATAGTCTCTAGATGTTTTGTTGTATTACATTTCTCCTTCAAAGTCTTCTGCTGGTCTCCTCCAAAGGATCAGTCTACCCTAGTTCATGTGGATGCCTGCTACCTATTCACTAAACAGCTCAGTTAGACTTTTCCAGTATTTAAGGCAGAAGTCTTACCAGAAAATAAAAATTTCCTCTGACTGTGGATACACTGTAGATGATGGAAATGATGGTCAGATAAACAAGAACAACAGATAAAAAGAGAGAATAGATTTGAGAAAGAGCTATTCCCAATTACACCAAAGATCCCATATAAGCATTCCCAGAAGGTATTAAGGAAGATATTTTTCCCAGGCAGCAGAGACACACTATCATACCTGGTAAGGTTTTACTTAGATTTTTCATGAATGTAGAATAGATTTCCCTATGAGTATGTATTTGTTGCTGAGTTTAAATCCAGATCTTCCTACTTACACCAGTGATGTTCTGGGAATACAGGGGTTTTGCTACCAGACACCATACAGATGACATTTCATTCATATTTAGTGTTTCTTAACCCCTCACAATAGAACACGTTATACAGTAGCAAGCTCATTGTCTTTATGACATTTTAACAACAGTTGCTTAGTAATGGATCTGCAATTTTAAAGCATGATGATCCATTCCTTTCTTTTTCTAACCCCATCCACGACTCAGTGATAAGGAGAGTCAGAAATTTTTCAATTGCTCTATTAAAATAACAAATTCTTAGACATAAGTGCTATCATGCAAGATTTAGAGCTGGCACGTGGGCTATATGAAGAACCTGAGAGACTGACCCTTTCCAGGGGGCAACTGATGCTCAAGGAGAGAACTTCACAAAGGCAAAGTGGGACATACAGAGAAGAGGAATGCTTCCAGTTAGGAAGGACCCTTCAGCACAGAGATGAGACAGCTGAGAAGAGCAGAAATTAGATACGCAGCCAGATCTTCCAGGTAATGAAGAAAAAGATTTTCTTGCAGAATATAATAGATTTTGCTACCACACTAGAAAAACTCTTGGGTTACTGGAGTACTAAGTTCAGAAACTAAGGGTAGACAGATGTAATTTTAAGATGTGGATGATCAAGGGTCCTGTCCCTCGGAGCAAAGGTGGATTAGCACTGCAGAAACACACTGAAAGCCATTTCTAGAATATTAAAAGAGTAAACTAATTGCATTGTAAAGTCTGAGATGTTTTCTAAATGATGAGAATCTAATCTAGCACCATCCATAGCTTTCTGGATCTGACAACTTCATTGTGACCCTAAACAATACAGCAGACACTTCCTAAAAATACTGTCTATTGTGTACATTTAATACTGGCATTAAAAATATTTTCCTGGCAGCAGGCAGTTTTGGAGGGAATTTATTCTGATTTCTCTTAAATGAAATGTGATTTAATAATATTTAAATAGCATTCTCCTTCCAGCAAGAGACATAGCCTAGTCACACCAGTAAAGGACTTATTCTGTTTCCTGACAAGCCCAGTTTTGGTGGAAATGCATGTACAGCACTTAGCTAGTCCCTTGGTAAAATAAAGAATGCAAGATGTCAAAAAGCTAGGGTGAGAACTGTTCTTGCTGAAAAGTGCCAGTCTCCAGCTACAGAGGCAGAAAACTCTGGTTGAGTTTTTCTAATGTGACCCATCCTATGGTTCTAGCTACGAGGTGTTCCACTGGAAAGAGAAACAACAACAACAAAAAATGTTCTATGTACCTGATTTTTCTTTTTAAATAAAGAAACTAAGCTCATATTTATTAGCAGAGCCACATTTCTCTTCAGAAAGATGGTTGAATCACTTCAACAGTACCTTAACCTGGCTGGAAAAAAAAAAGAAAGAATTCTGCAAAAGTATTCCAGTTGATTCAATTGATTCGTAGCAGAATGGCCATCACAGTGTAAAGAAAAATGGCTAACAATTGCCAAAATGCAGACAATTGTGACTTCGAAGAAATAAACAAAAAGGGCTAAAATCCCCCTGGGTTTCAAATCGCTGGGCCAACAAGGATTGTGTGAGAGCAGGCTAAAATGAACTGAAAATTATTCCCAGACAAAGAAGAAATTTCTGATGAAGAGAATTGTGCTCCCAGTAAAATTGATGCCACCTGCTTCTCCTGAGAAGATGCGTGTTATAAAATAAAAGTGAAGGCCCCTGTGAACAGCTGCTTACTCTAAAAAAATACGTCAATGGAAGTATAAAGCTCTCTTTCTTTTTTTTTATTTTAATTACATCCAATGAAAAAAAGGACAAAAGTCTGACTTTCCCTTGTATTGATTATTCTGTGGTTTTAGTTATCTGTTGTGAACACAGTCATAGGTAAATGCTAAATATCCTATTGATTCCTAATAAATCATTCATGGTTTGTTTTTTTTTTTTCTTACCAGTAAGCCAGCATTTATATTTGATCTTCTTCCAGCTAATATTGAATATGATCCATTTGTTCTAAACAAAATCTCAAGGACTGAAAGATATTTAGAGTCTGCCGGCAAGGTCATGCTGGCTGAATAATATATCTGATTTACACTGTAATGAAAAATTAGTATCTCTCTCTCATCTCAGTGAAGCAGGTGAATAAAATGCAGCTTTTAAATAACGGTTTTGTACACTTGAGTCCTTAGAGAGAACCTGAATACACATAAGTAGGAAAAAAATATACACTAACTGTGGTGTCATACAATCTGCCACTTAAATCCTTATCAGCACCTGAGGAATGAAAGGCAGCAAATGCAACTCCAGCCTTTGAAAAGGAGTCCACAGGGTATACAAGAAACTATAGATAAGTAATTGTGACTTTCAGGCAAATAGCTAAAAATCAGAATGAAAACTAGAACTGGCAGATACCCACATAAGCATAAGGGGAGAAGTCATGCAGTTTCTGTAGGCAGAAAGTATATCCTTCAAGCCTTTTGCAGGTCTTTGGAGGAGTCAACAAGCATGCGGATAGGTTTAGCATGGTCATTACGTTGTCCTTGAATTTTAAAAAGAGCTTTTGACAGAGTTCTTGAAGAAGGAAAGCTTTCACAGAATAAAACAGAACAGTTCTCTTACAGCTCAGTAACATATTAAACACTAAGAAACAAGGATAAAAAGAAGCAGCCAGCATTTACTATGGAGGACGGCTGCCACAGAGGTCCACTGGGGTCTGTTTTTTAAACAGGTGCTATTCAGCATGTTATGAATGAATTGGAAAAGAGAGCGAACAGTGAGATAAAACATTTCTATATGATATAATTTATTCAGGATAAAACAGCAGATAAAATGCAACACTGATTATTGCAATCAATAATAATAATGATTCCAGGATTTACAATATGGGATTAATTTTTTTTTACCAGGAGAAAAAAATATTGAGTAATTTCAGATAGTTTTCTGAAAATACCTGTTACAGGTCCAGAAAGGCAAGTAATATTAAATATGAGAGAAGAAAAAAAAAAAAAAGTAGGATAAGAAGACATAGCTCATCCCTCGTGTTCCCTTCATTTTTAATTAAATTCTGATCACACCAAATTAAAGAGGAACATGGTAGAACTAGAAAAGATACAGAACAAAAATTAGGAAGACAATCAGAAGTATGGAACTGCCTTCACTTTGAGAGAATAAATAGTCCGTGACTTCAGGTTTCGAAGGAGATGATATGTGACAGCCCACAATAAAATCTTGAAAGACAGGGATTAGCTAGTTTATACTTTACAAGAAGTAGCCCCTATCCCTATAAATGGTCAGGCATCAGATTTCAAATAAATTTACAATTTCAGAGTGCCACACAGTGTTGTGGAGGTCACAAGTACAGCTGTCTCTAAGCAGTAGTGAAGAACAAATTAAACTCAGAGGTTTGTAATCGTCTGGTCTGTCTCCTATTCCTGAATGTTCTAAATGTATGACTGCTGAAAGAAGGAAAGCATCATTCTGCCTATGTCCACTGTTACTCTCATCCCTATATATCCTATACATATCTTTCAGAACTATAGTATCTAATATATTCACTGATATATACCATAATCGTATTCTGCTCTTTTGTATTGTGTACTACTTTTTCCAAATGCTTCTGGCCTCACCCAGGCTTGAGGTAGTTCACACTCCCCAGACGAAGTAACTAGTCAATATTACATTATATCCCCATTATTCAGCAAGCAACCAATACAATTCATTTACTATATGCCATTAAACACAAGCCCCAAATGCAGAATTGTTCTTTTCCCAGTGGGCATGGGGATCTGGTTGCCCCTCAATTTCTCTCCCCAACTCTTCACTGAAGTCAGAAAATATCATTAGGGAAGATAAAAGACAAAGGGATGTGCATTACTATTTCAGATTCCCAGCTACCAAACTTTTTTTCATATAATCATTTTAATTGAAGGTTTTTCCAGAATCTGATTGCTCCCATAGTTCAGAACTTTTTTCTAATGTTATTAATTTCATTAATAAATATATTTTATTAATTACTATAATTTTATTAATCTACTTTGTGTATAATTTTTGTTTATTAATTATTTTTAAATGAATTTTATTATTTTATTCCTAATTATTACTGGCTAGTTTATATCCACTTTTTCATGATTCACTATGTGTTTAATTGGCTGCCTCTCCATCACAATATTTCTCAACACCCTTCATGGCTCCTCTCTTTACTTTTGCAGATATTCATAGGTTGCATTTTTTCTCATCTCTTCTCCCAGCCCTCTTTCTATAAGGCTCAAAAGCCAGGGTTGTCTAGTGTCTTCCCTTAAGACAGGTATTTTATTCCTCTAAACATCCTGGTTATCATCCTCTAAATCTGTTCTGTTCTGAGTTCATCTTTCTTGAAGTCAGATGACCAGAGATGTACACAGTATGTTGCCATATAAATCATTAAGGTTTCTTTATTCCTTGGGTTGGAATTTGATGGAATTTTACTAACACACAACTTCTTCAGCTTAACTAACGATTTTCTGTAAAGGAGCCATGCGAGATTACCTTGGGTTCGTTTTCCTTATTATAACAGAATCTAGATATTATTTGTGTTGTAAGTAAATAGAAGAGAATTGAAAAAGAAAAGAATCTCAGAATATTTCATAAGGCCATTGACAGAAAAGCTGAATAATTTACACCATTTCTCTTCTAAAACCCCAAAACTTTTAATATAAAATATAAAAAATGAAACAGATTTTTGTACTGTCTTCTCAATTTTCATGTGCACAAGGTGTTCATTGACTTATATGTTTCCTAAATGACTTTGACATTTCATTAATGAGAAAAATAAATCCCAGAAGAGTGAGGAAAATAATTTCTCTTAGAGTGCTGGGAGTTATCGTCACCTACAATCACAGCCATAGTACAGTTCAGAAGGACACTGCTAAACTACACTAATTAAGAGAGAACAATTTATGCTCTTTGTGAGTACGTTACAGCTTTTTTGTCCTTACTTACCTGGCAATATTTGTACGTTCGTCTGTGTCATATCAGAAATGTATCAATAACGGTAACACAGAATCTTGAGGTTGGGTAAAATACAGGTTGATGAAGTCTTTTAAGGCTTGTAGTGGAATGAAAGTTGGTCTTAAATTACTTAGCCTAAGTATTGCAAGTGTAATTTAATCATATTTTTGTATAGTGTTTGATGCTATGTTGTCTGGTCATATGTAGAGGAAGCAGTTGGAACATGAGAAATTTGGGATTCTGTCATAATAACTTCATGAGGATAAGAATTTTGACTTGACAGTGAAGCAGAAATGAGAAATAATTCTAAAGAATTTTAAGTAAGTAGAAATTTAGTAATTTAGATTTTAGTAATCTTGATGGCAAATTCCATGAACAGCTAGCTCTCCATTCTCCTGTTGGATAGAGGGTATTAAAATTAACTGCACAGCCAAAATAATGGTGATATTGTGAATGATAGCACAAAGGATGCCTAAGAACTGTTCATGTTCTAAATCTGGAAGTACATCCTTAATGGGATTGCTTAGTGAAATAAGCATGTTAGCTAGTTAATCACTATTGCAATGGTAGGCTAACACTAAAAATTGCAATTACAAAACTCCCTCCATCTTTAAGAAGCTAGGTAGCTTTGTAAATTTATTGTGTTACCATTTTTGCAATGCTGGCTTCCCATGGGAGCAGAGTTGAGCATCCTGAAATGGCCATAACATCAGAAGCATATAAATGCTACTAGCAAAATTCTAAGCAATAAGGTTTTTATACATACAGACATATTGCCTGTTCGTGAAAACAAGAAGAAACAATTATCAGTACACTGAAACATGGCTCTTCTATCAGCAAATCTGATTCTATTACACCTAGAGTCTTAAACTTCCAAGGCTCAGGGTAAAACAACTGATCTTGGTTTTGATGTCTTGATAATAACTAAAATATTCTACAGTGCTTTGATGCTTTATGTAGTATCACCAGTTGGAGACCCGAAAATTAAAAGAAAATCAAATTCATTAGCAAAGTAATTAGGTGGTATTTAACACCAGGGATTCAGTAACTACAAGACAGCATAAAGCTCCAGACCCTGAAAACTTATTAAGTCCTTTATAGCAATTTTAAAAAATGTAGTAAAATGAATGTACATACTGGAAAAGATGGATTCTGCAATTACAAAAATGGGCCTTTTCACTTAAAAAAAAATTTTAGACCTTAAAACAAAGTGTAGTTGAACTCTTGAAGTTTCGTTTGTTTCTATTTAAACATTAGGGTAAACTTCAATTCTTCCAGTGATTCTGTGCAAATTGTAAACTGTGTCCTTGCTGACTTGAAAGGTTTTATTCACCTGTCAGTAAACACTGTATAATTTTTCAAGTTTGCAATGAATTGGAAACCAGGAGAGTTTTCTGAACACTACAATGTAGTCAAAGTCAGGACTCATATTTTAGCTCTAGGTGCTCATTTACAAATGAGCAATTCATCATGTGAAATAGAAAGGAAATAGCTCCAGGTTTATGTCACACTGTTGTGATGTGAAGTGCTTCTCATTGACATGACTCTGCTGTAGACGGAGAACCAGCAAGACTGACAAAGCTGAGAAAGCAGCAGCTGAAGTTTGCTCTGACTTTTCACATTGTTCTGGTTAAAATGGGGAGACTGGGAAAAGCATCTAAATGTGTTTAAATGATCCCAAGGAAGAAAAGAGAGGCATATCACAGGATAATGAATACTAAGGAAGGAGAAGACTTCTTTATGATGGTACCAAATAATTGCTATTCTCAAAAGACACAGTAATAAATAAGGAAGAAAGCCTAACCTGAGTATATTGTGCTGCGCAGATGGCTCTTGGGAGAAATAAAAGTCTCTTTGATCATTTGAGAGTAGGCAAAGAAGTCAAATATACTAACCCAGCTGTAATCCCATACTAGCAACTCAAGGTAATCTAGCATGTCTTATCCATGTAACATCAACATTCTGTTAAAGTATTGAAGATATTAGACATCTTGTTAATGGAGTAGATCATGTTGTTGGTTTTCAACTGAGACAAACTATTTCTAAATTTATGAAATCCAGTGGAGAAGACAAACCTTCAGGGCCTTACAGAAGTTTCTGGCTGGGTTTAGTTTTCTTATACTGAGGCTGTTAGTATCTGTAAGAAGGATAAAGCATATCTCAAGAGACTCCCTGAGAACTGAAAAAGAATGCCTATTAAAAACACAAAAAGGTCAAACAAAGAAGCTGTGTGCCTTGATTCATAACTATATAGCATTATTTAAAAAAAAAAAAAAAAAAAAAAAAGGATTAATGAATTCTATCTAATTCCTGGCTTGTAGCTCTGCAATAGACACGAATTTAATAATATTAAGAAATACTCAGGGTTCTTTTAATAAAATCAAAGTATTTACTGAAAGCAGAGACATTCAAATTATATATTTGACTCTGTCAGATGTTAAACCATCATATTCTGCATACACTGTGTATTCTGTGCTAGAAATGGAATGCTCTTTACAAACCTAATATGCCTGGTCTCTTACCCTATACACACAAACTACATTTTAAAATAAGAGTTCTTCTTCTACTGAATAGTCAAGTACAAAAGATTTCAAACAAACAGTAACATATTCTAAAATCTAGTTCTTCACAACAGAATTTGTAAATCTAAAGTCTGTTCCCCCCATATTTTGTGAACTAGGGTACAAACTTGTGCTGTGGTTTTATCTAGATTCTGCATGCGTCAGTCTTGGCAATAAGGTATACTGTTATATGTGACTAAGGATGCACTTCTTTCCCTTATGCTGCACCATGTAATAACCCTCCGATTGTTAATTTTATTCTATAGTTGCCAGAATAAATTATGTACCTGATGGCAGTTCAGTAATGTGTTCCTATACAAGCTAGTAGAAAGTCAATAGAAAACAGAAGAATGACCCCTGTTAATTTCACCAGGCCCTGACTCAGAAGAGCTCTAATATTTTTGTTTGTTTGTTTTAGATGGAAAAAAAAAAAGAAATAACTCTAAGATACTGCCTAGGTACTTACTTTGCAACGGCGTATGTTTATAGAGGATATATTTTCAAGGTTTGGAAGCGAACACCTAGAATATCAATTTTTTCATTAATGCAAGTTATGGATATGGATCACTAGAAGCATTATACTTGGGTACTGGCAGCCAATAGTTTAATTCATCCAAAATAATGGAACGACCACTTTTGCCCTCTATTACTCCCATTGCCATTAGGTCTAGACAATGTCACATCAAAGAGCAGCAGTTAACACCAGGGCAATCTGACACAAGCCTGGAGCTACTTCCCTTCTCCTTCACATGATGAATTGTTCATTTGCAAATGAACACCTTGAGCCAAAATACTAATGCAGTTTCCCTGCATCCTACTGTTTGGAAGAATTATTATAATGATTATAACCATTGATATTACATAGGTGCCTGATGCGATTTGTCATCAAATAATTTACTTTGTTAGTTAGTTAATATTCACAGACTACAGTCTTCCAAATTAAATCACATTTCAAGATGCTCAAATTCTATTAACCTTTGTGTTTGTTAATATAGGCTGTTGCTCAGAAAACCATATATTTTGTCAAGTTGGATCAAATTTCTGGGAAAAGTGAAGAGATTTTGATGAATAGTAGTGAAGCAAAGCCTATTTTTTACTGTTCAATAACAGTAATTTCACATGGAAGAAGGTATGTTTTAAGACTGGGAATGTCAACAAACATATCATTTTCGTACCTGGATTTTCTGCTGCAACGGGAAAGATTTGCAACGTCAACACTGTGGCTTCAGATACAAGTGTGACGTGGGTTGGGGCACAGTTATAGCTCCATCAGACTCACACAGCAGAAAATGGGGATATCTGAAATGCTGTGCCCATCCTACTGCTCTCCTTTGGTGAGCACCCACCCATACAGGGTGCTGAAGTAATGAGTTGTACCTGACCAAGGCTGCCACCCTGAATGTGGTGTCTAGGAAGGAATGAAATAAGCCAAAGGTGAATTCCATATCTGTAGAGCATAGTCCATGATATAAAGCAAGAAAGATATTGAACATATCCACTACAAACCTGGCTGGAGTGAAACATTGGAAGGCACAAAAATCTTTTCAGCACTCAGAATGATACTCTTTGTATTTATTATCTTTGAGTATTAAGACAGAATTATCTAAATTAAGGTTCCAACCTGAAAATCTTTTCCTCATTGCTGCAATTACACTACCTGCCTGCAAAAAATTGCTAATGCTTGTAATGCACCTTCAATATCTCTGTCAAACACTGCAGCTCCCGATTTCTTCTCTTTGTTTTGCCTTTGGTAATCCTCCTCATGCCAGAGCTGAGGCTGATTTTGTCACAGCTAATACAGCTGTATTTTTGCTTCTTTTGCAGGAATGAATGCTTGATTTGGTTTTAACATGGTTTCCAGGCCTAGATGGGTAATAAAAGTGTTTTGAAAAATGACACCCAAACACACAATGTACGACATTTAGATGTGGTTACAGGGCATGGTACATACTATTATAACATATCATAACGTTGAAGGTCATGCTTTCACAGTCTGCTAAGTGGAGTTGTCTTCAAAGCTATCACAAAAAATATTGTTTAAGAGTGTACAGGGAAGAACACCTGATGATTATGCTCTCTGTATCACAAGTAAACCCGTTCATTTTTCTCTGTGCTATAATGAAAAAAACCTGTAAGCATCACAGCATCTCCACAGATACATTAATAAAAAGGCTAAATAAGTATTTTTAATAACTTTAGAACTTCAAAGAGAGAGACAAGGGAATTCTGGGAGCTCTGTTTTATCATGAACTTTGCAAGCAAGAGCAAGTATTCTACAAGCTATAAACTAACATTCCCAAAGGAATAGGAAAAAAACCTTCTTGCAGTATACATAAAACAGGTCAGGGATGCCAATTACAATATTATACAAGTCTTTCCAGAACTGCAAGGGATTTCTGACTGTCTGAAAATAAAAATCTCCTTCAGAAGCTAATACCTGAGTGTTTTATTAGCACTTTATATCAAATGGTAATGCTCATTCCATTTCACTTCTTGCATTTTCATTTGAATTTCAGTGGTTCAAGTTTCTCTTTTTCCCCCTACCGAGAACCTTTTGATTATAAGGATAGCTCCCTCACAGTGTAACAGTAGAAATTAAAAAAAACAAAACCAAAAACAAACACAAAATAACCCAACCATTCTAATTAAAGATGGCCAACACAATTTGTATTTGTTATTTGACTTTGAATAAGGCATCTTGTTAAACTCCATGTAGTCAAGATACCAAACAATTTATTTTGATTAAAAAATGTTGAAATCAACCATAACACATAGATGACACAAATAAAGATAAAAAGCCTTCTCCTTCAGTGAAAATGTGTGGTTTCCTAATAAGTTAATCTGTTTAGTGATGCTTCTAGGGGAAGAGATTTCTATGAAACACTTCAGCAAATCACCTCTTGTTCCATTCATTCGAGCCTTTCATGTGTCATTATTGCTTAGTTTTTAAAGATCAAACAAATACTATTGTCCTTTCTTCTTAATAGCATAAGGAACTTTTCAAACTATAGTTCATTTTCTATTTTTTTTTAACATATTTTTCTAGTGAAAAAAGAGAACTAGTGCTTGCCAGGTAAGAGAGAAGTTTACCAAGAACTGTAATTTGAAATTTTCTCCTCTCCTCTCCACTTCTGAGTTGCTAATGTACCACTGAAAAAATAATAATAATAAAAAAAAGCCTTTACACTTTCTTTGTCAGTACTTTTCCTGGAAGTGAGAATTTGACATTCAGAGGACGTATGAAGGAAACTAATATTCCTCAATGTACCACCACATTCACTCTAAATGTTTTTGTAGCTGTTTCACTGAGGTATTTCTTTATGGGTGGGTTCATAGATTTAGATTTATATTTTAGTTATATTTATAGATTTAGATATCAGAGATATCAAAGTTTCTTTTCTAAAGAAAACAATATCAAAAGGTAGGCGTGATAAAATTTCAACAGTTAAAAAAACCTCACCTGCTCAGAGCTGGGATGGGGACCTAAAGATATCTTCTTCATGACCCCATAAAGTCAACAATAGCTTTCATTTCACTACCTTAATCTTTAAAGGCCCAGCCACAGACCTGATCCTACAGCCATTAGAAACCAATACCATCAAACTTCCATTAACCTCAGTGCCAGTAATAAGCTTCAGCACAGAACACTGCAGAAAATGGGGGTTAAAAAGTGCTTACATTTGAGAGCACTCAACACCCAAGAACAGGTGTTTTTTTTAAATAAGCAGCGATTTTCTGATGTGCTTTATCTAGTCAGAAGGCACAAAATCTATGGAAGAAAAGGTTTTTTTATAAAAGAATCAAACACCAGTCCCTTTTAAAAACTCAGATCATGAGGTTGATTTTCTAATAAAACTAGATTTATGCAATTGTACAACTTTGTGTCTGTCCTTCTCTGAGCAGTAATTTCTAACAACCTGGTCTATTTCAAGAAAATTGGCCAAAAGAGTAACGGTCTCAAAGATATTAAGTTCCTTCAAATTTGAATGACCAGTGGCTGTGCAGGGGATCCAACAACTCTGCCATTTAATTTCTTATTAGTATTTCCACAAGCTTGCCTTTCTTCCTCATCCATCAGGCCATAAAGTTTGAACATATTCAAATACAGGTTTGCAACTAGGTAACAAGGGCACTTTTTGAAGGCAGGGTGACCTGTTTGGCAGTAGCCTGTAGTTTCATCAGTTCTATGTGCAATCAGAAGTCTACACAACCCTTCACAAAGAACAATGTTAATTATTCATTGGAAAGAACAATGTTAATCATTCATCCTCTTCTCCGACACTCTCTTTCTTAATGGACATATGAAAAAACAATGATGTACTCTACCCCCATTGTTGTATTACAGCTTTTCCAATATTAGTACAATAATTATGAGGAAGAGACATAATTTAAAGATGCTGTCCGGTGACCACCATTAACTGGAAGGAAAGATCTCACCAGATAGGTAATGGTTTAACACCATCAAATCAATAAATAAAAAACCAAACAGCAGTAAGTGCTTCCTGCATATCCTGTTTGTTTTGATGGATTGATTTCCATGTCTGGAGAGAAACAGAAGACTTGTAGCAATGTGAAAATCTGAACTTTAATTTTCTTCTGACCCCAAGGAGAAAAACAGTTCCTTGTAATAATCCTCAGATTCTGTTGTGTTTTCATTTACAGTATTTCATGCATGAGCCTTAATAGCAATGTCTGCTTAACAGCAACATGAAGAATGACCCAAACCAACTGTCTGAACACCTAGAAAACTGCATTTAGACTATTTCTTCAGAAATAATATTACATTATATGAAATACTTATGCTTAGAGAAAGCTCCAATGGTCCTCTAACTACATAAACATTTTGATATGCATACAGACATTTTTATGAGTAAAAATTACTTTATTTCTATACCATGTACACAATTTCTTTCCCTAACTGTAGATATTCTAACAGTCCAGTCCAGAACTAGAACATTTGGGTCCCTCCAGATCTTATCAGCCTTAATTCTCTGGTTGTAGGGTTGATTCAAAGCTGAAAAGAGCCTACTTGATTTTTCTGTAGCTTCACTCAGCTTCTACTCTGTGGCTGTCTGAGATGATTCTGCTTTTGCAACAGGCTGAGAATGCCTCATGTCAGCAAGCAGAGCTAAACAGTACATCAAAGAAAGTTCCTACGTAAAATGCCCAAAAGCTGAATGTGTGTGTGGAGTTTGCTTTTAAAGCAGCCACACATTTTACACATGGATAAAAATTATTAATAAACATAAACAGTGCAGATAACAATGTAATCAGTTAATACTAGAACTCAAAATTCACAGCAGTTCCCTGTGACAAGCTAGCCTGACATTCAAATCAGAGATGACTGTGTCCTATTACACTGAGGGACCCACTGGAAGGAGGAAAGGCAGGATTCCAAGCACACAGCAAAGCCCTAGGAGTACTCCCCCTTGTAATCTCACTACCTCTCCTCTGTGGCAACAGAGTCCCAGCAAAACTCTACACAGGCAGGGTTCGAGTGTCCTTCATTCATAAAGGAATTTATTGTTAATAAAGACAGCACCTGGGAGAAAACTGAAGTTTCTTTGAAGCCTCCATCAGCAGCATAAGAGGTGCGGCAAACTGCAACAGTGATTTTTCAACATCAGGGAGTAGAAATGCTCTTGGATCTCCCACCAGGAGAAAAGCAGTCCCAGACACAGGCACAGAGTGAGGGAAGGATGCAAGGAAATGGATCAACAGCTATCTCTTGGAGATTAAAATAATGCATTTACATTATAAGATGTCAACATACACTTCTCCCTTTCCCCCACAGTCTATGTTTTCACATAATGAGAAAGAGTTTTCTCTCAGGACCACCTATAAGGATCTTATACGGCAAAAATGCCCAAATACTCGCTCTTTATGATACTCATATTCATAAAATACTGGTTTCCATTAACTCCTGATGTAAGAGATCATTGCACTACAGTCCTACAGAGCACGCTTACTAATCTTTTGTAATCTCTGTAGACTGCACAGGCATCTCTTTGTATTATGAAAGGTGTTTTGCAGTCAGTTTTATAAATTACTTCATTCTCATCCAGTTTACTGAATTAGTTACAAGATTTGGTTATATTTCTTGTTGAAAATCTCATATGTTCTGGATGCAGCATATGAGGAATCTAGATAAGGGGCTTCCATCTCTGAGTGTCAAGGGTGCAAATATTCTCATGATTACAAAAATCAGCCTTTTAAATGTGAAGACACCTCTTTTTAAAGCGCATATAGTTAACTACAGCTGCCACCAGTAAAAGTTAGCAGTGCAATACACTTTTCATGCCAGAAATTACCTCCCCATGGATAAGCAATGTCAGTTCAAGAATACAACGTGGGTGATGATAAGCAATAAGGAAAGGCAGCTTTGGCATCATAAGACAAAGCAGATTTAATCCCAGTTCCAAAGGGCAGAAGATCATAATTTTCCCATTTATGTGAAAAGAACATGGAAGAGAATGAGCCCCTTTAGCTGGGAAATGAAAAGGTCAAAAACATATATATTAAGAGAATCCTATGGTAGGCTGATGCTTCAGCTGGGACTGATAGTGTGAGAAGCACACTGAAGTCAAAGAATAAGCCGATTAAAAGACTCTGGTTTAGGAAAGACTGCAGAGGGAGAACTGGCCCTGCAATGGCAGCAGAACTTGATAGCAATGGAGGTATTTCACACTCACATGCTATAAAATACAAATATATAGCTTAATTGCAAAGAGACAGAGAAAGAACGCACAACACACACCTCCCTAATGGTAAACTATTTCTAGCACAGTTTTTAATAATGCTGACTTTTAGTGACACCCACAACCTTGGCTACAGATAAAAATGGTTGTCTTTTTTAACTGCAATGCAACAGTTAGAACAATATAACTCCCCCCTACTGTCAGCATTTTAATGATAATAACATAAAGGAGTTATACATGCTTAGATTATCATTTTACTAAAAGATGGATAAAACATCCTGGTATCCTGATTGCAAAATACTCCAACCGCTCAAGGGACAGTACTAACACTACAGCAGTAAAGAAAAAGAAAACAAGCCACAACCCTTATCAAATAACAAAACTCGTAGAATACTCCTAAGCCTCTCCAGCACACTCAACATAATTGCTTGCAGAACACAGAAAGTTCATGACACAGAAATCTCATATAGTTGATTTGTGTAAGAACAGAAGGATTTGTAAACTCCACAATGGGATACGTGCGTTTGGAGAGATTTGTTCAGAAGGAGATTGTTGCCACAGAATGAAGCTTTCATTCATTTAAAGATGTGGGTTGAAAGGCCATTGATTGAATCTCCGAGTCTAGATAATAACCATCCTGCGGGTTATGTCAACTGTCAGGTGAATTATATGAACAGTAGGTGTAACTCTGAATAACTCCAGATAATACGGGCAGAGACACAGAGCAAAGGCAGAGCAAAACCTAGCAGTTTCAGAAACTTTCAAGTAACCTTTCTTGTAGGCAAGGGATGTTTACCCACGTACTTTAGAGCAATATTGCTGTGAACACCAAAAGCTCAGTGTATTGTATATATGCATGGGTCAGTAGACTCTTTTAAATACTTACATTTGCCTATGAGGCTGTTAAGCAGCTTTTGAGAAACCAGACACAGAAATGGTTTTCACTTCCAGCAGACTATAGGGTACTAGGGAAATAGTTGTCACCTCTTTAACTTCATAAATATATAACCTTAAATACTCCTAATAAGGAATGCTCACAGTACTCCTAGTTAAAATACAGCTATGAGGTGCCCTTCTTCACCTAGGAATGTTGGGCTAGAAACATCAATGTCATGAATGCCAGCAAAAGTTACGTCCCTTGAAACATGTATCAGCCAAAGATGCAAATTTAGTTGAAGAACACTCTACAGTTGGCTGGTAGACTATAAAGTATTACAGTTGAGAAAGCTGTGAGATAATATTGTACAACACACGATTACAAAAGGGGAAGATTAGAACCACTGAACTCAAGGGAAATATGAAATTGATCTTATTTTTTCAATATATTATTTTTTATTATCTCTCATATGTGACTGTTTTGTTGTGCAAGATGTACTGCACAGAAGAATGAAGGGAACAACTAGGTTAGGGGCTGGACCAGATGATGCAGAAATCCTACAAGTGGATTTTGCAAGATTTTGGTTCCAAATGGGGAAAATTCTATATGATCCTCACAGAAGATGTCAGAGGATAGCCTTACACAAAGCTCCTTGGTATGTCTGTTTTGTATAAAAAGATACTGTTTGGGGTTTTCATTTATTTTAATTTTAATTTTTGGTCAAGGGATGCAAGTCAGCAATAAAACAAATTCTAGCACATGGTGGGGTTTTCTTCACTCTTTCTAACTGGAAATACCACTGAGGGGTATTTCACACTTCTTTTTATAATCATTGAAGTAGTTAGCTTGAACTTTTTAGAATTTTACAGCCAGCTCTTCCTTCCTCTAGATTTGTTCAAAGGTGGCAACCACAGTGCTATATAGCTAAACATCACCTTACAGATTTGTGACACTGTTTTGTTCATAAGTTATGGGCTGCTTGGATTAATAAAGTAAATCAGCCAGCTCCTAAAGCAGTTTGTGATCAATTTTCTGCCTGCAGAGAAAGTTCTTTGAACAGTACAAAGGACATAAATCTGACTAAAAACATTAATTATCTTAAGACTTCTCTCCACTCTTTTGAGTTACCCAGTAGTATAAAACCAGAGGATCCTCATCCTCTGCTATTTATCCCCCCCCTCACTTCAAGAGCAGGGATGCATTAAAGTTGGGCAAAGTGTTGTTGCATTCTGACAGCTCGCAATATATACATGGGTCCTTGCAAACAACAGTCAGCCAGTCATAAATTAGACCAGTGTATAGGTTGCTCTAAATTACTCTACGTTTCAAGAAGTTTAATGATGAGAGAATGACAGCCAATTCTTTGGGAGAACCCCCATTCCTGAGCTGAAAAGACCTTGGCACAAGAGAGAATCTCACTCTTTTTCAGTGCTTCTACACTATTTTTAGGAGTCATCATTCTTCCATGCTGAGAGATCATTTTCTAAGTCCTCTGTGTTGCCATAGCAAAAGCCAGATTTTTTTTCCTCCAATCCCTGACAAAAAGACTCTGTGCAATATTACAGAGGAAAAAAAATATATATATAAACAACAGTTTTTAAATTACTCAAAATATTTTCCTACATTACTTGTCTTCACTATCCGAGCTACATTAAAGTACAGTTTAGTCTTATCAAGAGTATAAAATACAATCTGAATTCTTTCAGTTATCCTCAGACCTAGCAATTCTGAAAAGGGCTAATCTTGCCTCATGACTTTGAAAGTTTTGTGAACTGGAAGAGAATGACTGGTGCAGAAGATACACTTTCTCAGGCAGACATTTTAAGGGATGGTTTCTATTCGCTTATACCGATGGTTAAAAGAAAATCAGGACAGCTAGCAATCACAAAGTGAGAAAGGCTATAACACTAAAGTAATCAGAAAAGAAATTCACAACTTTCTCTACATCTAAGAGCCTAAGTACTGGAAAGTCATACTTAAAACTGCCTAACACAAACATGGGATCTTTTTTTGCCCCCAAATACTTCAGAGAGTGAAAAAAAAAAAAAAAGCACACTTGCTCTGCATTAAGATCAGTCTAGACTAAACTTCATATCACTAAGTTTTGCATGCACAGGCTGAACAATAGAATTTTGCCCCATATTATTAATGTTCAATATAATAAGGGGCTTCAGTCAATTAGCTCAGTATGTAATTAAATATTCAGCAGGATTAGAAGCTAGTAACACAAAAGGGGACAGAATGCTATAGCAGACACAAACCCTACAGCTTTTAGTATATACCAATTTGCATTCTAAATAGGCACTTGACTTTTCCTCTGTGACAGTCTCACAATTGATTAGATAAATATTTTGCAGTAAGCCACCAGAATGGAGGGGCATAAATCAAAGTCTCATTTTAGAGTAGGAGAACTCCTTAAACAACTGAAAAAGTAATACTATTGTTTGAAATAATCTATTACTTCCAAAGTTGTAAAGTCTCGATCAAGCGCTAGCGCTGTGAACAGTACAACTTGGCTGACTGTTTTCCACAATCAATCTTTCGCCCTTAGATTTTTCAGACTTGTGTGTCCATATGGCATAACTGCATAGTGGGATTTCTTGATACTCTAAAACCTACTGAAAAGCACTAATTATGACTATGTACAATACAAAACAATACAAGTAATGTATGCTAAATATAAGTAAATATAAGTAAAGGTGGAAAAAAGAAATATTCAACTTTCCCACGTGTGCCCACACATGTAGGTAGCTCAGATAATAATAATAAAAAAATAATCCTATGGACCAAAATGAAGGCCTGTAAAAACAAAAAAGAATTTGCTTAAGATCAGACTGTGGGTGAAATGAAGGTGGCCATAAAATACTAACTTGCCTGTAGCCCTCGTTTCTTTTGATAGCCCACATAAGGACTAGCCAATATTTTAGACTTTGCACATAAACTTTGCTGCCAAAACATTCCATTAGGGAAAGAGCTGTTTCGAGTGAGAAGAGAGTAGTTCTTCCTTGCCTTCCTGGGCAAGTGGAGACACAAAACGTGCAGAGTCTGTTAAAGAGGTTTAAGGAAAATTTTTTTCTCTCTCATGCATTGAGGAGATTAGGAGGTATGGCATCATGTAACAGTGAGTAATTGCTGTCCTTGGCTATACAACTCTACAGTCCCTATTTAGAAAATCTGTCCCTCAACATTCAGTTTCATTGCACACTAAATAGGATCTTTGAATAAATAATCAATCTTGTTTGCATTCCCTCTTGTGGTCTTTCTTATTGTAAAGTCTGCTACATATTTTCACAGAATGGTTAAGGTTGGAAGGGACCTAACCCCCTTGCTCAAGCAGGGTCACCTACAGCAGGTTGCCCAGGACTATGTCCAGACAGCTATTGAGTCTCCCTCCCAAGGAGGGAGACTCCACAATCGCTCTGGACAACCTGTGCCAGTGCTCAGTCACCCTTACAGTAAAAAGTGTTTCCATATGTTCTGAGGTAACCTCCCACATCTCAGTTTGTGGCTGAAAAGGTCTTCTTTACAACCTCCCTTCAGATATTTGTCCACACTCACGAGTTCCCCATCTGAGCCTTCTTCAGCCTAAAGACTCCCATGTCTCTCAGCCTTTCCTCATAGGAGAGGTGCTCCATTCTCTTCATCATTTTGGTGGCCCCTCAGGAGACTCTCTCCATGTCTCTTGCACTGGAGATCCTCCAGCTGCACACAGCACTCCAGTATTCAGCAAAAGAGAGGTCTTTTAAAATTTGAAGCTTGAATTCTATCTAAAGTTTAACTGCTTATTAAGTGTGCACTTTAGGAACCTTGTAATTTGTAAGCTACTACTTGTGTGTCAATTAATTGCAAGAAATTTCTGATGTAATTGATTAATCTGTTTTAGGAGGTATTAGATTATTTAAGCAGAAAATATAAAAGAATTCTTATCGCTTAGAGGGTTTAGGAATTTGAATAGACAACCGAAGGCCATCATTAGTAGCCAAGTTTGTTATTGATAATGACATAGAATCATTGTCGGCAGAAAATGTACATTGCCGTTTTTCCAAAACTACTGAGGATTTTCAATTGCAGAGTTGTGGGGGTTTTATTATTGTTTTGGGGTTTAGTTTCCTTAAATTTCCCAACATAAATAAAAAAACTGAAGGCCAAGTTTTTTGACGACAGCCCATACAAACAGCATTTCTTACAAAGTTATGGTGTAGAAAGAACTGACCTAGTCTGACTCCCTTGCCCACTTCAGACTGAATTGGCATTACTCACCAACACCAGTTATTCACTAAGGAAACTCTATTCCCACAATGGTTTAAGGGTTGCAGGCGGAATGGAAAAGCAGCTCAAGAATAGATATGGATATATAGATCTTTTCCTTCCATTGCATTCAAACACCAAAAAAACCCAAAAAACAAAAAACAAACAAACAAACAAAAAAAAAACCAACAACAAAAAAAAACCAACAACATAGATTAACTTGGACAGCTTCAATTTACATTATGTGACCTCCACTTATTTGGCATATTTGAGATGCGACTGAGATAGCATCCTAGTAATTTATGAATTGGTTTAGCATGAAAAATGAATTGTCTGGGAGCTGATCCTTCTAAGCACTAAAAATAAACAAGCCCACTTTTCAAGCTAGGCTAAATACTGTCTCTGAATGGAAAGCTGTGTTTATCTGAGCGCTGAAATCCAAGACAGAAATGGACTAAAATAGTTTGCTGATTGTTTTCCTTACGCAGCACACAACAACAAAAATGCCTGCTTAGTTGCTTCTTTATTTTGCACTTATTAGTAGATATTGCATAGAAAAATGGCAGGGCACCTGATTTTCCTTGAGAGTCATCCATCACCCACAGACTGTGGTAGCTCTGCCAGGAAGAAGTAGGTAATTCAGCTCTTCCCCAGGGAATGTTTTTTTAGATAACAAGACTAAAAAGCAGCCAGCACCAGGATTACCTCCATATACAGAGCTGCACTGACCATGCTGCTCCTCCTCCAGCCTTTAGTCGCTTCCCTATGCTTCTTGCCAGCTGGTAGGATCACCTGAGAGGCCTTTCTTATTTCCAACTGCTGTGTATGTCTCTGTCATTTCATTACAACCCATCTCTGCAGAGGACTTTGGGAGCAGACTCACTCATTCTTTTCCATACTACCTGTGCACCAAGAAACAGAATCCATGGGGTTCCCTTGATGAAAGAGAGGTATGGAAAAAAAATTCGTGGAAACAGAATTCCACTTGTAGAACAGTTCAGGATGTTGGAGAGCACCTTGCAAAATCAAGGCTGTCTTTGCTACTCTATTACACGTGAGCCAAACTTGGACTCCCCCAAATAGCAATGATTTCAAGAGGTTGACTTCCCGAATCAGACCTTTTTCATGCCACGTTGACGCAAGGTGGGCCAATTTTATGCCTCTCTGAATCACTTAATCTTCCACTAGTACTCCAAAGCACAAGCAGAGCAATACTCATAATTAACAAATGTGTCACAGCCTATAAGGAGCTCTCTGCTCAGGAAGCTGATAACTGAGCAGAAAAAGAGCCAAATACATGCTGTTAAGAGTCCACTGTGCTGAACAAATAAAATAAAAAAAAAAAAGTTGTAAAGGCCTAATGATAGCTGATAGAAGTTTGGCACATTCAGATCTGACTTCTGATCCATTCATGCATAAATGGCACGTTTAACTTCTAAAGGGACCCAAACTGTAGCTTTATCTCTGTACTAGTGATAGTCACCCATCTAACACTCAGATTTATCTATTAATAAATGCTTTAAGAAAACGCCCCCATCCCAGTCTTTGACCCTAATTTAAGGTATGGCTGCTATTTTCAGATATTAGGCACTTCATATTTTATCCCCTAGTCACGCAGAACATGACTCAGATATTCACAAACTTGATTGAGAGGAACAGCACTACTCTCTTAAAATTAAAACTCTTCTGCACTTAAAGGAATAAAATAAAATGTGATCTAACTCTCTGTCCATTTCATGGGGCTAGAAAATTAAACAAATTTAGACAAGTGACTGTTTCAGTCCTATATTTCATGTCTTTTCATATTATTCACTATTTTCCACACTGTGACCAGTCATAGACATTGCTACCTCTGGATCCCAAGTGCCTGAGACTTAGTATGATTTCTCCTATTATCAGCAACTCCAGCTTTGATCAGGAACAAAGAATAGCATCTTTTTCTTCAATCATTTTTAGTGCCTCGGTAGGAAGTAAAAGGGATCTTAAATATGTGTATGAAACCCATGTGTATCTTGACTTCTTACGGCTATGTTAACAGCATCCTAAGATCACTTGTGCCTTTTAGTAAACCACTCTAGAGTAGATAAAGCTTCCAAATTATACTAAAGGACCCCAACTTTATCTATGCAGTTGTATTGTACTCCTCTGTTTATTATAGGATTACATCTATTATTATCGTATTTACATTTGATTCCCATGACCTATTTATTGTCTAACTTTGTCCCTACCGGTACTTAATTTTCAATGCTAATAAAGAAGCCTAAAAGTAAAAGCAGGACCAGAGTTATGCTCCTTATTCAAGTACCTAAATTCAGGAATGATTAATCCAAGAGACAAAGCTTACAATATTTTGCTGATGTATAACCAGATGAGTATCTGCAATGCACAAATTCAAGTAGCCCATTTAAAAGACCAGTCACCTTAGACTCTGTACATCAAAGGAAAGAGGGACTTTTTCAGACAGTGATTCAGACAAAGCTCTAGCTTTGCTGCTTTGAATTACTCTCAGGTGAAACCTTTCTCTGCTGACTGTACAGAATTAGGTAAGCAAAGTAAGCCATACAGCTAACTTTCTGTATTCCTGTGTTTTTCTGGGAACTGAAGTGAAGCTGACATATAAAATTTCCCGTGACTGACGTAGGGAAAAAACAAAACAAAACAAAAAAGTCTCTTTTAGGTATTTGAACTTCGACTGCCTTTTCCATTACAAAGTATCTGCAAGGGCTTCTGTTATCCAAGGAACTCAAAGCTGTCTTACATTAAGTCTAGCTCAGCCGAAGACACATAAAATGACTCAGTACCCTAATCTGTGCCCTTATCTCTTTTCCCTGAAGATAGTCACATTTTTTATCTGACACTTTCAGTATTTACAAGAACAGAAGCCACTCAGTGCAGGCCATCTCAACACTGTTAGTAACTTCCACTCTCCAATGCATGTCTTTAAAAGAAAACTGAAAAACAATTACAAATTGAGCAGCAGTTGCTCAGCTCACACTATTCCATTCACAGGAGCTCTTCATACTCCAGTTACTCAAACAGAAATACAGATTGTTCCAATATGCTGTATGATGTGCCAAAACTGTATAATAAATAGCCACAGCAGCATCTTGTTCCTATGCTTTTGGCGAACCCAAATAGTAATGCTTAGTGCTACCAAGAAAGTCAGTAAAGAGAACACCCAATTGGTTCACCTTTGCCTCCTCATCAAAGTGAACTCACTTTGGGGTCCCTCACTCCAAACTGAGGTACATTTGACTGCTGGAATGCTTGTAATTCAGAACAGGAGAATTTCTGAAAACAGTATGTCCTACAATAGTAATAGAGTTTTATAAAATGTTTCTGTACTCAATCAAGACCTCTCTCAATCATTTCACTTTTATGTAAAGCCTAGGAGATCAGTTATTCCATTTACTTAAAAAATAATCTCAATTAAATTTGGAAAGCATAGTCTAGAGGTTTCAAAGGAGATATTTTTTCTGTTCACTCAAACACCTTAATGAACAGCAAAGTTTGGATAAAACGAGATGTGGATTCATTGCCAGAAGTATGGCAAGTTACAACTCTCAGAACTAGTGCTGCTGGTTGTCTGCAAGCCTAGGATGGTTTTATTTTTGCATGCAAGCTGTTTTCCTGTAACTACAGTCTTGTAACTCAGTTCATATCTGTAACTGGTAATGACATTTCTTCATTTCTCATCATTTCTATGTCTACCTTGTCTCCTAGAAACACCAGTTATTTTTTACATACTTGCTCTCCTAATAAGCACATATTTAACCCACCCACATATGCTTTCTAAATCTAAAGACACTGACTGTGTCTTTTACCACAATTTAGTTGACTTTTAGGAAATGGCTAAGCTTAGCTCCAGTGTGCTTTGTTCCATGCTTGGTATTTCATCCCAGCTGGCTTCTGTCACCAGATGGGATTCATTTGTTGTTTGAGCACTATGGACTGAAAAAAAGTGTAGGTCATATGCAGAGAGGCATTTCCCAAATTTCTGGACATCAGTGTATACATGCATCCTCTCCACATCGTCTCTGACCTTCAAGGGTGTGAGTTATAGCATCTAGACAGACAGCCCAGCTACACTATACTAGCTGTAGAAACTTTTAGCATTTCCACAGCACCAGGCAAAATGAAAGCTATCTCACACATGATACCTAGTGTGGAAGAATTGAGATTTAGTTGGTCCTACTACAGTGAAAGATAATTATACAAGTAGGATTTACTTCAAACTTCAGAAACACAACATTGCTCAAGTCAACAATTTATGTTCCCTTTATTTTGAATGAGAACTACAACAATACAGAGCTACAATGATCAAATTTGATGATCATATGCAAACAACAACAGCAGAAAATTTACAGAACCATACATAAACAGACAAAAAACTTACAAGAGTATTTCTCTTTGAAAATTAACTTAAAGCACAAAACGAATATAATGAAAATTGTTATCTTTTTTAACACTACTATCATTAATTGACAGCACAGACACTTGAGAGCTGCCTGTAAATTAGTTTTTGTAAGAGATGAATTTTTTGTATTCTGCACGGCTGATTCAACAAATAGAAATAACTGAAAAGTATTTGTCAAGTTAAAGATATTGTAGGCTGTCGATGAACGGATGGAAGGACTACTATGACAGAGACATGAGACAGTCTCTATTTCACTGCCTTAAGTCCAAACCACAGACTCCCCTATTTTTCTCCCACTCTCTCACTCTTATATTTGCATTAGTTCAGCTCTAGCAATGTCTGTTGTGACGAGAAGGCTAGCCCTGACTGTCCCCTGGGACTCTTGCTGCATCATATCTAGGGACAAAGAGATGAAAATTATGGTCCCCTGCTCTACCTGCCCAGTGGTGCTTTCCCCAACACAAATGCCCTTGCAATCAGTAGAGCAGTGAGGAATTTGAGGAAAGCAAAAAAGTACATCTCAGAAAAATGTAACTGTACAATGAAGCTAGAAGCCATTCCTGCAAAACAGCCCAGTGGAAATCTACTATGAGGAAGGGTTTGATAGAAATTATGCTTCTGGTGTTTTTTTTTCAAAAGCAAAAACTGTTGTTTAACAAGTTTGGTTTCATGGTGTCTTGCTAAGTTATGCAAAAAAATATCTAGACAATATATATATAAAACAGGAACAGAGATGTGTATGCAAAGGACGGGGTGGAGTATATAAGTAATGAAGGATTCACTTCACAGCACAGTCTCCACACTCAGTCTTCAGCTGGACACACTTTTCTCATAAATTTTCCTTCACCCAATTTTAAGCTGCGTCAAGGAGGTGCGTGTCAGCACAAACTATTGCTAGGGTTTGAATTCATAAATATCAAAAGTTACTGAATCTGCAGACCTTAGGGAAGTAGATTACATTCTATTTATACTCATGACCAGATTCTAACCTCTACTTTAACAGCCTCAAATTACAGTATGTTTGCTGGCATGAGTAATTTCTGTTTACACCAGTTTATATGAGGTTAGACTGCACATGAGAAAGGAAGAACAAACAGATTAGTGCAAATTTATACTACAGTTTCAAAATATTGAAGCAGAATGTGAAAACCCCCAAATTAAGGGTTCCAAACAAGGTCAATTTACAATACTTGTTACAAGAGAAGGAATCAAAAAACAGCTGCAAGACAGATTTTTACACATAAAATCTAATATTGCCTCAGATCAACATTTATCATCTCATTTTTGCCTTATGATATTTTAACCCATATTTACATTGCCATCCAAGAGAGTTTCTAAGCTTCCAGGAAAGACTCAGTCAGCATTTAGCCATAAGACACCCCATAGAAGTACTGTCCATTTAAACACATATGTAAAGCATTTAAAGTTTCAAGGATAAGGCATAAGAGTAAGTCATTTTAGATCAAGCTAAATAAGCTTATCAAGTCTGAATCACTTTTCTTAAAACTTTTTTTTTAAAAAAAGTTTGCAAACTCACAATGTACAAGATCATCAGTCAACACACCAGCCAGTTGTGTGTTTAACAAATAATTGACAGAACAATATTCTCACATTCTTAACTTACTGTAATTTCACATCCTTTACCTTTAGGATTTTGAAAACTCAGTGTACACAGCAGCATCAAAGAGACTGGGAGACAACACGGCCAACAGCAATCTTAATGCAACTGAATTACTCCTTTTCTTTAGCAAATAATCATTTCAATAAAACTCAATGCAGGATCTTGGTGGATTAGTGGGCTGTTTGAATCCAGATTTCAGCACTACATATGGTTTGCTCAGAAGGGACTAAAGGCAGAGCTGTGTCAGGAAACAAAAATACCACCCAATTCACAACAGAAAGATACTAATTTTCCCATGGTCTGTGCTGGGATGAAGGTATCTTGAGACAAGATCACGGTTATATAGACTTTTCTTTCCCTATTGTTGCTTGCTGAACATTTAGAAATATAAGCCTTAGATAACAGAAATAAACTGAGGGCTTACATAGCACCCGGCTGAATTAGGAGCACTTCAGTATGTACTTGTTTGTCTTTGTGGCTGTGTGGGAGCTAGTTTCAGAAGACGATCAGTACTCACAGTGAAATTCCTACAGCCACTAGCTTTCCATGATTATAAGAACTCATTTAATGATAAAAATTGTAGTGGTCTCTAATGAAAAAGATAGCTTAAAACTGTACTGCCAAAAAATGATGGAAATGAAGTTCCTACTTCCTTCTGACAAACACTGCATGACTAATACCAGCTGTGCATAACATTCCAAACATGTCCCAGCAACCACACCGCTAGTTCACGCGTCAAAAACGTTCTAGATGCTGAAAAAGAAATGACCAAATCCTCACTTTCAAGATAACACCTACTTTTTAACACTTTGTCCTGCAACGAAATTCTGCTGCATGTGTAATGCAGAATATTCATCTCTCGTAAGTTCATAAGTACGTACACAATATGTTTTAGAGCTCCTGTCTCCAATCCGTCCCATCAAGACTGGCAAGTCTCTTCAGTAAAGATATAATGCAGCTACTTTAATGTAATTCTAGGTGTATCTGCCTTTGAAAAGGACTAGAGAAATACATAAAATTGTTATCAGGCTCTTGGCTCCATTTTCTGTCCTCTAAAGAAAAAGTGTAAGATATCAATCCTAAGAAATTGCACTAAACACAAATAGATGTTTCAAGTAATTCAGAATACATTTGCTGCTAAGTAGAAAAAGCTAATTCTCTACTATAAGAAGATTCAGGTAATTGTTCTGACCTATCCTGCTAGTTTCAGAAGCTTGACATCACCATCATTTTGAAAAATGAGGAGCTGACTGCTTACTTGCGAGTTATGAGAACAAACACCAAACTCCTACTGTATAACAGAATGCTATGATTCCACTACAATTTCAGAGCTTAGCAAAATGAGTGAAATGTACATTATTCTTACTGAACACTGTCACGGCTTAGCCTCGGCGGCAACAAAAGCGCCACGTGGACATGCGCTGGCTCTGACCCCAGCGGCCAGCAGAGGATGAGAAAGAAAAGGCAGACTCGTGGGTTGAGATAAAAACTGTTTACCAGAACAGCAGGTATTGCAGGGAAACAGTAACACAGATGGAGGAGACAAACACCAGTACAATACCGACCGCAGCCCACACTGTGCTGCCCTGACCGCCACTGACGCCGCCGAGATGCACCCCGGCCCGCCCGTCCATATGTACACCTACGCCGTGAGGTCACCACGCTCACTTCCGGATGTGGCCCCTCCCCTCCCCGGCCAGCTCCTTGCTGCCTCTGGGCCTGGCGCCCGTGGGGTGGAATAGCTGTGCCAGATAGAGACAGGGGAGAATTAACCCTGTCCCTGCTGGAAACCAGGACAACATTCAAGTTCTAATTGAAATTAGCAGACAACTAACACCTAATGGGTTTCAGTATTTATATGAACTTAAAAAAATAAGGTTTTTTCCTCATATATATTAATGTAAATTTCTGCTGAGCCAAATCTTAGACATTGTAACCAAGATTCTCTTGACAGAAAACTCACACATCTGTTCTGCTTCTCTTTTACACCTCTTGACAAGGCATTAACATTTTCAAGTTGAACGCTTTCCTCACTCTGACTTCTGCATGGTGCCGTGGTGCTCAGAAGGGACTGGAACATGGTTACTACATCCTCACTGCTGACAGCATCCCAAGGAAAGTCCTTCTGGATGGATAAGGGTTCCCAGGATGCATCCTTAAGTGCTCAAATATTTGAAATCACGTAAAAGAGCAGAAAGTTTTCACCTCCCATACACAATTATTTTAACGGTACCTTCTTCTTCACCTCTCCAGAAGGACAAATTTTAATGAGGCCTTCAGCATTTAAAATAAAGATGTACTAGATCTGTAATTAATTACAGAACCTGATTAGTCCAATTAGCTACTTATTAGAATAAATTATACCTTACTTAAATGGACTGCCTCATTTAAATATAAAATAATAAGAAAAGAAACCTTTTAATTGATGACAAAAATCATAAAATAAGAATGGATGACCTGCATGGACCTTTTTTTTTAACTGTCCTACTTTTAACTGTTTTCTTTACTGCCCCTGTATTAGACAATGCACTTAACCAGCTATCAAAACAAATGCTCTTTTTATAGGCTTTGAACCCTGTTTACTGTACCATCATTTGTCAAATCAAAGCTACTTTGTCTACACCATTTTAAGATAAATGCCTTTGAAATAATATCAGACTTAAGTCCAGGGAGTTATACATGCAGAACAAATGAAATCCACCTTTTCTTTTTTTTTTTTCCTTTTCTTTTTTTTTAGTATAATTCCCTTTAGTATGTGTACATTTTTCTTATTTATATTGTATTATATTAAAAAAAAACAGAATAAATGTCATGCTAGGTAATTATAACTGCATTAGTCATTGGAAATAGATAAAAACTGCATGCCAATTGTCAATTTTCAATTACTTCAAACTGAAAATGCTATTTTCTAAAATGAGCAACCTAAACATAATAACATTTTATGACAGGCAAAACATGTTCAAATTAATTCAAAACCATCACATGCTTTACAAGAAAAAAAAAAATTATCATGGCATTAGATTTAATACCAACCTGATCTTAAATATTCATAATTTACATCAAAAATATGCATGGAATGTTGGTCAACGCTCCTGTAAGAGTGCTCTGGTGTGATTTGATGAAGGAGGACATGTTAAACTGAGTTCTTATTTCTCCACGAGAGAGTGTAAAAAAGATGACTGCAGTGAAACAACACAGCTCAGCAGCTCGCAAGGTTAAGCCAAGTTATTACTCTCACTGAAAACTCTGGTCCAGCACAATCCACATGCTTTAAAGAACTGGAAAAAATAACACTCTCATTTCTGACCAAAGGTGCTATGCACTGATACCAAGTCCACATCCCTGCTTATGAAAAATAGATTAAGCTTTCTTCTAAACCAAGGAAGACCAAGGAGACTTTGGAGAGTACAGACTGTTTGAATCGTTTTGGTTTTTTTTTCTGATCTCTTCTGAAAATATACTAAAAAGGAAAATAGTGTTATCAAAGTTGATTGTATCATTATAACAACCTTAGTAAATGTGAAAAACCAATAGCAATGCAACTTCTTACTAACAAGTCTCGGACTTATCACCTTCTTGATGTAAGGCTGTTACTGTATTTATCTCATATTTGTAAAGTATCTAGTCTAAGATATCTAGTCTATCTATCTATCTATCTTCAACAAAAGTTCCTGCAAATTACTACTAATAGCAACATATATTTTTCCCCCAATGAATCTCCCCAAAACTTGCTCAAAATGTATCGACTTGAATATGCAAATAAATGTTCCTAGAGCTATTTCTAACCAAATAAAATATTAACTCCTTAATTTAAAAGGAAATTCCTCGATTATTTTTCAAAGAAAACAAGGATGTTAAATGTTACTAAAAATTTGTACATCTTGCATGAGAGTAAAATTGTTTCTTCATATTCTTTACTATTTTGCAATGAAAGGTTTGAGACAAAATTTTCAGTAAACAAAGACTCAATCAGATTATTTTAAATTGTAATAATTTTTTTCCCTTTGAGTGATGATTAATAGACATATACCACCTTATAATACCCTGTATAGTTACAGTTTAGGGAAATAATGACAGGTAAATGGATGAGGGCTCAGGCAGAATTCTTTTCCTCCCTCTTCATCCTTTGAATGCAGAGTTCAGATAAAGTAATAATAATTTTTAAAAGTCGAGCTGTCCAAAGAAATGCAGCATCCCTACACAATACTTTCCACATTGTCTTTCTTAGACCCATGATAAGATGAAAGAGAAAGAGACAGAAAAACAAAAATTTATTAGTTGGTAAACAGAGAATCCAGAAAAGGAGAAGCAATTGTTCATTATTCCCCTAGTAGCACATTGGACGCAGCACAAACTGCAATTACTGAAGACCCACATTCTAAATAAGAACAGCTCCTCAATTGAAAATTGATTTCAATGTCTTTGGAGGTGTGAAGGTGACACACACACACACATACGCAAATTAACCACAATAACTCTCAATGCCAAGGAGAGGATTATATGAAAAAGAAGCAGCTTTCCAAAAGAAAAAAAAACAAAACCCAAACTCATTATTTGAAGCTCACAGTAAGTACATAAAACTTTTCAAGACTATAGTAAAGGAAGGAGGAAAAAAAGATGTTCCTCTTAAAATGAAAGAGACTATTAGAACTAAAAAGCCTCTTGGACAAAGCTGTAGTTATCACTTAATTAAAAAAAGAAAGAAAAAAAGAGGGGAAATAATGTTAACGAGCTATATTTAAAATAATAAAACAGGATTCTGAGACTTAGAATGCCATCTACATACAAAAATGAACACACACAGAGAACAACCGAAAGGAACACTCCAGAGAAACTTTAGGGTCCGTGGATTCCTGAGCTATAAACAGGGTGTTGCCACAAAAGAAGAGAGTACAATATGGGAGACATCTGTCAATCGCAACATTTTCTTGTAGATGGTCTACAGGCACATTCCTTTGGTTCTGCCCATTTCCATATCTTCCTGCCAGTTCACTGTCATCACCAAACTACAGTATGTACGTAGCACTTTGTATTAAAAAACACTTAAGGACTATCACCTTATAATCATGGAATCATAGAATGCTTGGAGTTGGAAGACACCCCCCTGCTGCAGGGGTAGGGACACCTTTCACTCGACCAGGTTACTGAAGTCCCATCCAACCCAGCCTTGAACACTTTTAGGCACGGGGCATCCACAGTTTCTCTGGGCAACCAGTTCCAGTGTTTCACCACTCCCACAGTAAAGAATTTCTTCCTAGCATCTAATCTAAATCTACCCTCTTTCAGTTTAAAACTGTTACACCCTATCTTATCACTACACTCCCTGATAAAGAGTCCTTCCCCACATCTCCTGTAGGGCCCCTATAAGTACCAGAAGTCTGCCATAAGGCCTCCCCAGAACTTTCTCTTCTCCAGGTTGAACAACCCCAGCTCTCTCAACCTGCCTGCAGATGAGAGGTGCTCCAGCCCCTAGATCATCTTAATGGCCTTCTTTAGGGCTCCAACAGCTCCGTGTCCTTCTTATACTGGGGGCCCCAGAGCTGGATGCAGTATTAAAGGAGAGGTCTCAAGAGAGCAGAGTAGAGGGGCAGAATCATCTCCCTTGACCCGCTGACCACACTTCTTTTGATGTAGCCTGGGATACAGTTGGCTTTCTGGGCTGCAAACACACATTGTCAGCTCATGTTGACCTTCTCATCAACTAACACCTTCAAGTCCTTCTCCTCAGGGCTACTCTCAATTCATCCTCCACCCAGCCTGTATTTGTGCTTGGGACTGCCTGGACCCATGTGCAAGACTTAGTACTTGGCCTTGCTGAACTTCATGAGGTTCGCACAGGCCCACCTCTCAAGCCTGTAAAGGTCCCTCTGGATGACACCTCTTCCCTCCACCCTGTTGACCACACCACACAGCCTGGTGTCATCGGCAAATTTACTGACGGTGCACTCAATCCCTACTGTTCATGTCACCAAGATGTTAAACAGTACTGGTCCCAGTAGCAACCCCTGAAGAGTGCCATTCATCACTGGTTGCCCCTTTGACATCAAGCCATTGACTGCAATTCTTTGAATGTGAGCATCCAGTCAGTTCCTTATCCACCGAATGGTCCATCAGTCAAATCCATGTCTCTCTAAATTAGAGACAAAGATGTCATGATGGACAATGTCAGATAATCTAATTTAAGATCTTAAATCTTCCACACAGAAGAGCAGGAGACCAGTGGAGCCACCAGATCCCTTCCTTTGTTGAGAATTTTCAAGACTGACTAACAGTTATAACAAAGTTCTTGAAGACTTAATACTTCAGAAAATCAGCTTATAAACTAGGGGCCACATTCTCCATTTGTTCTTCAGCAACATTGGACTGACAACAACCTGAAAAGATGTTGTGGAGAGGTGGAGGTCAGTGTCTCTTCCCAAGTAGCAGGTGATAGGACAAGAGGAAATAGCGTCAAGTTGCGCCAAGGAAGGTTTAGATTGGATATTAGGAAAGATTTGTACACTGAAAGGGTTATCAAGCATTGGAACAGCCTGCCCAGGGAAGTGGTTGAGTCACCATCCCTGGAGGTATTTAAAAGATGGGTAGATGTAGTGCTTAGAGATATGATTCAGTGATGGG
This sequence comes from Thinocorus orbignyianus, assembly GCA_013400375.1. Classification (NCBI taxonomy): domain Eukaryota; kingdom Metazoa; phylum Chordata; class Aves; order Ciconiiformes; family Thinocoridae; genus Thinocorus; species Thinocorus orbignyianus. The sequence goes on from VXBW01001766.1 coordinate 60,083, forward strand.
TTTTGTCAGTGTTACGTTGAGGTTGGACTAGGTGATCTGAAAGGTCCCTTACAAACAGACAATTCTATGATTCTGTGACATACTTCAACTGGCTGATGCCTCCCAGTGCGTCTTGCCCTGCATCAGCTGGCTTGCATACTTAAAAATAAAAACATGTCAATAAACATGATAGAAGTAGCTTTCAGGTTCCCAGACCATATCAGCTTCATTGCCTCTTTAACATTTCCAGTCCTCCTCATTTTATTTACATTTTGGGGTACTAAAAATATGAAATTTCCAAAAGAAAATCAGAATATTTGTAAAGTCTTTTCTGGTCTTGTTTTAGTTCAGCTCAACTGTGGATCTGCCTACTCAAATGGACACATTTAAAAAATATAAATGTAGCAGATGCTTACAAATATGTCCTACTTTTACAGACATCTTTTCTTTATGCATTTTTATTAGCTAGTAACAAGCAGAGCTTCCACGCAGCTTTTGAGGTAAAAAAGACTGGGGTTTTTTGAAAAGCAAACACAGCCATCTAATAAGCAAGTACGTTTTCAAGCAGAGTCGGTGTGTATAGCACAACGGGCTCCATTGAGAAATATTTGAAGAAAGATTTTTATATCCAATTTTCATGGATCTGTGATTACATGGTGATGAAATCTAATTTATTACATTATTCACCAGAGAGAAGTTCTGGTACTTTTGGCAGGTTTCTCAGCATGCAAACAAACAAATGACTGCCTATATTGCCCAGCGTGGAATTTGCTGTTCCTTGTTTTTGCCATAAATGTCTACACTTTATAGCTGCTCTGGGCCAGTGATTCAAACAAAATAAGAAAGAAAGCGGAAGTCAGTGGAACAAGGGAAGGAAGCGTCATAACTAGAAGAGCAAAATATTTGTGATTAATGAAGGCTTCTGGTAGCACAGAGCTTATGGTAGTAATTATACAGCATCAAATATAGTTCCGAAAGTAATAGCAATGTAGTATCAGTCTGTGGAAATACACTCCAAAGACTTACTGTTAATACTACAAAGACACATGGAAGAACATATTGAACATGGGAAGATCTCAATATACATCACTGAGATTAGCACCTTGTCTTTAATTCAGTAGTTGGGAGAAACATAGCAAAACTAACCTGTTTCACCAACATATAGGTAAGTTATTGACTAAGTCCAGAAAAAGTATGCAAGCACTAAGGAAAATGCAGCAAGTCAGTTTGTCCTTAAATTACGTACTGCAACCTCTGTTTGGTTATTATATATTATCATAATGACTTCAGCTTTTTATTTTGAAAAAGACTGTAATTACAATAGCAGGTTATATCTTCCAGTGAAATAATGAAAAATTACTTAGCTCTGTTGCTTGTGAAACATTTTGTTACATCATATTCTTCCATTTTCCTCATGAACAGGTATTTTTCATGGACTATCCTTTCACATGAACAAATTTGAGGGATATTCACAAAGGCCATCAGTACTTGAAAGGTCAGACCTGCTTAGCAATACTGGCTAGTATTTGAAGGAGACCTATTAACCTCCTGAGGGCTAGTTGGAAGTACCTTTCACTAGCAACATCAGAGAAAGGAAAGAATTAAAGAATATGAGTGTCCTGAAGGAAAATCTTACCTCAGTCCAGAATTTCATAAGTCTACTCATGAAAAACATTTGATTCTAATAGCCTTTGCTGGCTAAGATGAAGATGCCATCTCTTCTATTAATTTTGACAAGTTCACCTTAATTGTTTTCAGTATTCTGTCACTAGCATTGTTCATTTTAAATAGGTACATCAATTGGAAGTGGCATCAGCACATTAGTTAAAGGTTAGTTGTTTAAGCAGCATGGTGTATTGAAAAGAAGTATATCCTAATTCTAATAAAGAAGAAAGACACCTTTTCTGCTAAGCAATGTATGAGTACACCAGGACTCATCTGTCATTTCAACTGGCAGGATTTTGATGGCTGAAAGTATAACTTGAAAGTCCTCCTGTAAATCTTGATTGCATCTTCTTCATTACAATTTTATTTCTCGCTTATTTTGTCATTAGATTTCCACATCTTTTGTGTGAACCATTTTCTTGTTTATGCCTTTAGTTTGTGCTTCACTGACCTGTGTGACTACTTTGCTTGTTGTAAAAGCTTGACAGGGAACAGGATATAATTTAATAAATAAAAATAACAAATTCTGCAGAACAACTGCAGCAGAAATTTTTAATAAATACATCACACATGATTTGAAGTCATTAAAAAACACAATTTAGCACAAAATGTGATAATGTTTTTAGATGTGTTAAATTAGCATTTAATTTTAATTTAACAAGGCTGTTATTGTATAGAATTTAACAGCACTCAACTGTGAGAGAAGCACATCTGGGAACCTGATGAAGGCACATTTACTGTAATTCAAACCGAGTTCATTTATTGTCACATCAACATCCTTTACCTTTTTTTTGACAGCAAGTTTGGCTGCCCTTAGTACTTCTCATATCGTTTGAGTAAAACCATATTTGTGCATTGGGTAATTTGAGGCTTGCACAGTGGCTAGTTATATGTATACACCACTTATGCTTCCCTTAAAAGACCACAGATAATTACTGTTCAGAATCGGGCATTATCTCAGAGAAAATAGTGCACCAGCCTCTTAGGAGTCTGATCACAAAACTTGTTCCATCTGGCTGGTCAGTAGAAAACATCTTGTAAATTTCAAACACTTTTTGTTTTTAAAAAAAAAATTGGAAATGAAGTATTGTTTTCAAGTCCAAGGAATTTTTGAAAGGTTTTGCGTTTGGTATTGGCTTTGTTCCAAAAAACTATTTCCCAAATAGTCAAGGATTAATTTCTCTTTCAAATACTTGAAATTTAATTTAATAGGCTGCATTTCTGGTTTAAAACTTAGTTCCTGATTTACTTTTTTTCTATTTTTAACACCTGCCTTTTTTATTCATAAGATATTTAGGAACTACAATATACATAAAAGAGGCAAACTTGTTATGACAAACATCTTTACAAAAGACGCAAAAGCAGCTACCCATAAATGTTCTTTAGAAAGACAACAGCTTTTTTTTTTTTTTTGGTGATGTTATGTCACATTATGACATTAATGGAGAATATTTTGAGGGAATTTAAAATTGGAGAGTAGAATAACAGAGAAAACTTTTCAAACAGTAAAATTTCCCATAAAATTCCTATTCCCTTGAAATGCGAAATTCAATTTTCAATTTACTATGGTATTTACTTCTTTATTTCTCTGTTTATCAAGCTAGCAAACAATTTAAGGCTGAGACTTTTTCTGTGCAGTGGTCATACATTCTCTAGAGCTCATCCTCATACTGCCTATGCTGTAAGCATCAGACAGGAAACCTGGGAGCAGATGGGATCATTTATTGGCCTTTGTTAGACTGAGACCCAAGAATCACAATGAGAAAAACCTACTGCCAATCCTTGAGCTCATATAAATGCAACCACATTAAATGACAATAAAAGACATCCCTTCTAATTAAGCCTCATTAAGTACCTTTTTAGCAATCAGATGGTATTGAATTAACTGAGAATAGCTGACCTATAAAATCTAATTCAGACCTAGCTAAAATCTATTTTGCTGCAGGCTCTCTTTCTTTTTTGCCATATGTCACAAATGATCTATTGATAAAAACAGAACTTGCCTTAAATAGCACAGCCATTGGGATTTGCAGAGTGTGACACTTAAGTATTTCACCCATTTGAGACATAAATTATTATCTGAACTTCTGTGGTCAAATTTTACTGCATTCACATTACATGAATAAATACAACCACTGAGGTACTCTTACAATACTGCGTCTTACAAGTGACTGAAACCCACTGGGCCATATTCTTTCCCTGCCTTTGACTGATGTAGCACAGCTGATCTCATCCACCCCCTCCCAGATTTTGTCATTCCCCTCCAATAAATCAACTATGTTGGAGAGAAGGGGGGAACTCAGAGCTGTCAAATTCTGTCTAGCCATCAGTTTCTGTCACAGAGAATTTGCAGCCACATTATGAGCACTCTATGTCATCTAAGCGATGCAAATGATCGTATTAGAAAATCTGACTGAATATAATGAGACAATTAAGGATTTAGTTAAATCTGATGAAGGGCATGGGAAAATTCTCATGCACAGGGAGACTGCAAAAAAAGACTTGTTTACCTGAAGACCTGAATGGGGAGAAACTTGAATAAAGAATGAAAATGTCAACAGATCTGGAGCCGCAGGATTAGGAACTCTTTCCATCACTCCCACTGAAGCACATGGATCTGGGGGCAGAACTCACAAGTGGCACACACACACAAAAAAATCATAGGAAGATATAACTACACAGGAACTTATAAGTGCACATAATTCTAGAGCAGTTTTGGCAGATTTGCCTATTTGTTTGTTCAGTATAATTCTTTAAGGAGGAAAAAAGTACCACTTTTAATTTGAAGAGGCTGTGTATGACTTTTTTTCTTCAATTTCATACCTTTCCCATAACCACATAATTATATCAATTAAATATGTTTATTGTGCATCTCCCTCGCCTTTCTATTTTCCAGTCTAGGAAATCAGTATTCTTCTTCTAAGTATTGTATGGGAGCTGGTTCTTTGGGATCTTCATGCCTGAAAAGACATTTTGAAAATACATATCCAGTCTAATTAGATATTATAAGGAGAGTCACATAAATGAGCCCTTCTGTCTTTGAAATATTTGTCCTCCTTACATACTTCTGAGACTGAGTTATGCGACTGTGAAAAGGAACATTCCTACATTCTTATTATTCCCAATTGACAAGTGGAGAGCTGAAGTATGAGGACAGACAAAGGTCCCAATATAAAAATATTTAAATACCACAGGAGAGACACCTCACTCAGTGACAGAAATGCTTGTTACTGGATACTAATTCAATCACTGGCTTTACCTTCTCTACAGCTGCTTATTACTAGCAGCTAGGAGCAGACTTGTCCAGAACTACTCTACAAGCATCTTCTGTGGATGATACTACTTCTTTAAGAGCTTGGCACCAATAAGACAGGTGGATTTCTGGCGACAGGTGAATGTCCATCTTTCTCGTGGAAGGAATATAGAGAGAAATAACCTCAAATAACTTCAAATTAAAGAAACACAAACAACCAAATCAGCAGAAATAAACTATTTACAGTCTAGAGCACCAAGTGGGTAGACACAGAAATGGCAGAAAACAATAAAAATAAGCTACTTGCTTTTCAGATCACTATCCTTAGCAATCAAAACATCTCCACAAAAGAACACCTCAGGAAATGCCTAGTAATTGTTCTCAGCCACTCAGCACAGCCATTCTTAATGTTTATACTTTAATTGGTTTCCATAAACCTATTTACCAGCTCATAACTCCATAGTTCTGCTACATTCGACTAATTAAATGTAATGACACTAATACAAACTTATGTCAGCTTTTTCATTCGTTACAGTAAATTTTTCTGTTTCTGCAAATCTAGTCAGTGACTGAGAATTTACTGCACTTTGGCTTTGAATTTATCCAACTTCCTCATAAAGTCTCCTTTATAAATGCTGCCATCTGGAATTGCCATCTCATGACCATTTCACCATTAGTTTCATGCTATTATTTGAGAAGAATTTAATGTCGGCTGTCACTGACTTCAGTGGTATTGGAATAAAGCTACTCACAAGGTAAGTGAAAAGAAAATTAGTTCACATTTGCTGTCATGAAAAGCCCCATTTTGACGAGACAAATTGGCATGGCTTTATACATAAATACCTTCTTTACTTGGATAATATAATAACCTTTCGGAGGATATTAGAATTTTATTGCATTTTTTTTAAAACAACTTTTACTGAGATTCATTCCACCTAAGACTTACTATTTGATACTGCTTAGTACTACCATAAAATAGTACCAATATTTTTTACTTTATTCTCTTGGAATTCCATTTGGCTTTTTATCTTTAAAATTAGCTTCTGTCATGTGAATGGGGAGGAGAAAGACTGACAACATGTCTGTGCCTAATACTCCTGGTCTCAGCTAGATCTTCACTGCTAATGCCTTCGAACACCACATTTATTGCAGTATTATTCAAGGTAGTGGGTGCTAAATGCTAGTCAGTAATGTAAGACATGGAACCATAGACCAGGACCTTATTGTGCTAAATACAGTGCAAATGACCAAGTGCCTGGTTTCAACAACTTCTACTGAAGAAATAAGAGAAAATGGTCATGGTGTGACTGTATTGGTCAGAATGGAAGAAAGTGGTGCAATCACATCAAAAGCTTAACTGATGTCAGATGATTCAGGAATGGCATGAAAGTCAAGTTTTTAAATTAATTCAGTTATCTGTGGCATGGGGCTTTTGGACAGTGACTTTGTAAGGGGTCATCTCAGTTTTCCTTATTGAAGGGAAGCAAGTTAAAAATTTATACCCTCAGAAAAGGCTTTGTTAAAAAGGTGTTGAATATGCAGTCAAAAGTCCAAGTGTAAATAGGCTCATATGATGCAGTTTTCTGAATATTCCAGCAATCACTGTTAGCATATCACTGCCATCAGAGGTATGCAAACAGAAGAATACTGTTCTCAGTATCTTCCTTCAAAAGTGGAAAGCAAGCTCTATCTACCAAAAAACTATCCTGATTTTAAACTGCAAATGTATATCTGGTTGTCTGGTTTTGTTTTCTAAAGACTTACTATTAATTTAGACTTTGTAACTGCTTTTTCAATCTATTGTATACAATGAATATTTGAAGAAAAAATAAAGCTATTAAAGATGTCCTGGATTCATTAAAATTGGGCTCACAGCAATTTCAGTGATTAATAGGCCTTGAGGGAAAAGTCTTCTTTAAATGGTTTGCTGAAACCCAAAAATTCTTAGAGCAGTATGAAGCTCACATTCTTTTCACCAGTGATATATTCTACAACATTCACCAGATTTTCAAAGATCTAACTACAGAAAGGAGTTCATGCATTTCAAGCACGTAAGAAAAGACAACAGCTCCTAATTAAATTTTTCATCCTTTGCTATCTTTAAATACAAAGACAGAATAGAAGACGGCCTATTTTTCCTCATGGGGTACATTAGACACAAAGGTAAAAAGAAATGCCTCCTTTTTGCAGTGTGTAAGAGCACTAGATTAGGAAGAGACTGAAGCCATAGACAGAGACAAAGAAGTGGTCAGTGTTTGAAATATCCACTTAGATTTCTACAGTTACAATTACAGATTCAACCCAGATTTCATGCAATTCACCTTTGTATTACAGTCATTGGAACTACTTGTACTTTCCTAACTGCATTTTCTTTCTATTTATGTCCACCCGTACAGCATGGAAACCTGAAATTACTCATTTGATTCTACTGCAACTCCTGAATGCTGGGTTGTGCAGGGCTTGTCAGGGCACGCAATGTGGTGCACTCAGTCAACAGGAAGAGTTTTGTAGCACAAGGCATGTATGACAGCCTAATTGGGAAATTTGGATTGTTCTTTCATATCTAAAAAAACCACATGGGATATGCTCTGATGACTTTCTGGATCTGCCTTCTCTGCCAGTCCTGATATTTGTGTTACACTGGGAGCCTACGGCTGCAGAGCTTGACATTCCTTCTCTAACAGCAGCAGTTTCCAAGTGTGTTATCGCACCATCAATCCTCCAGCTCACACTACCGTAGCAGATGGTACACAGAAACCCAGGGTGTATTTGTCTGGTGAAAAAGTAAATAAAATTATATGACACTAAAATGCTGACATAAGTGGATATGCTAATGAAAAGCTGTTAGTTTTAATGGTGCAAAAAATGATGTTACCAGAATTCATTATGTATCTATAGAGAAAAAAACTCACAACTTTTAGTATAGTGCCTATATAGTGACCTCTAAAGAGAAAAAAGGAGCTAGAATGACTCCAGAATGCATAAAATCACACATATATATGTGGATAGCTGTGTTCTCACTATTTTCTAAGAAGATTTTCTCCTTCTCGCCAATTTATCCCAAATGAGACAGTTAAATCTATTGCAAATCTCTTCTGCTGGATTCCAATTACTTTGATGTTCACTGCATTGTTTTTGAGTTTTATTTCTCAGGACTGAAGCGTTTCCTAAGGTTTGCAAGTTAGAGCAAGGTTTTTCATTTGGTATGAGGCCAACATATAACAAGGAACAGTCCTTTTTACAGATCTGGTCGTGTGCCACTTTATAAGCACTGCATCTATATAGTTCTTACACCTCCAGGGTAGTTCTGGATCCATATGAACAGCATCTCTACCACTGAAGGACAAGTGCCCTGGCACCAGCTACTTTTGGTGACACCTATTATCTGTATCAGCTTAGTATAACACTTGCTGTAAAAGAGCCACTTGGCCCACAGAAGCAGCAAAGTGCTGTTTGGTAATTTAAATGTCAGACAAAAAACAAAACACAAGGACACTGACTTTTCCTCAGGTTACCTAACACAACAGAATCCAAGTCAGGAACAGGACCAGCATCTCCTAAATACCTTCTGAACTCTCTTGGTGTTTGCAGGATGACTAACTCTCATAATTCCTGGTAGAGAGAGCAGCTGTGTAATGCCTCTCTAAAATCCTGCAGGTGATCTAAGGGAAGAAGAATGAGCAATACACAGGCTGCTCACTCATTCCACGATGAACTAGTAATATCAATTAAGCTCTGCTCAAAGTTACCCCAGAAAAAAAGAAAAAAATAGAGTATGGCACTCTTTCTCCCATTATTAAAAAATAAAAATAGAAACTAGGGTTCCTTACAAACTAGGAGATATGGCTGAATTTAAATAAATGTTCATGGTTGTCTTCTGTCAATATCAGCTTGGAGAGGCTTTGGACATTCCTCACTGAGCCACTGAATAGAAGGCAAATACACCAGCAACATGGCGGGGGGAAAGGAAAAAAAATCATAAAGTTCCAGCTCTGACAAAGGAAAACGTAATCTAGAAATATTCGGGTGCTTGTAGTTACTTGACATCTTGATAGTCAGCTCTTCCCTCATCCACTTCTCCAGGTTTAACAGGCAACGTCAACCTGTGTGTCCTTCACTCTGCTATCCTCTAAAAAGAAACTCTAATCACTATTCCACACTGGGTACACTACATGCATAGGCACAAGGAGATTAGTAAAATCAAAGCTCTTTGTCTTTTAATATATACAGCAGTGCAAATAAAATAGGGAAATCGGAGGAAAACACAAGGAATGTGAAGAATGGAGGAGAGAATCTCAGACCAAGCAGAAGAATCCCAAGGGACTTATGAAAAACAAACCTCTTTAGTGGTCCAATCTGTGGATTCAACTGCATAAAGTGAATTATTCCATGCCTCAGTCCCAAACCCAGCAACAGGTTGTGCAGCAACAACAGATTTCCTCATCTACTTCATTTACTGTCCACTGATACTGTCCCCGACAATTTTAAAAGAAAGGAAGGAAAATGGAAGGGAAGGATGCAAAGAGAACCAGCTTTTTGCTCAGCAGCAATAGCAGAGGCAGAAGCAGATGCTACGCCAGGGATCAACCTGTCAACCCTACCTTTGCCTCTCCTTTTGCAGGGTATGTGCGAGCAACCCCTATAGCAGCCATAAAGTTTATTTCAAAGTAGTTACAATTTTCCTAGGGGGTTTGAGTATATTTTGTACTATCTTCTGTGACTCTCAGCCATGCTGTCTCTCCGCTGATTTGTATCACAGTGTGGAGGGTAAGTTCTTTGTGACCACTCGGGCACCAATGCACCAGAAAAATAGAATTATCCCAAACACTGACTTCAGTCATTTTCTTATGACATAAATTCTGTGTTGCAACCAGTGATATTTCACACTTTCCACAGTCCTTCATTTAAATCATTCCAAAAAGTAAGCATAATTTCATTACCAGATCTGTTGAATTCATACAATTAGATGGATCATAACAGCTTAACTCCAGGCAGACAACTGTAAGAATCAACACATCTCTTTCAACGCTGTCTCAAAAGCTACACAGCTCTAAGACTTGACCAAGCGCTAACATAGCGCTAAGAATAAATCCCCTGATTCTTACAGGTTTGATTAACACCAACACACACACATAATATCTGTACAAATCAGAATAATAACCCTAAAAAACCCAGGTGCTCTAAGAACAAATTAGTTCATACACAGCCACATCACTGAGCAATACAATTTGCAGAAGTGCTGAGCACAACAGGCCCTTTTGACTTAGCTATATCTGTGTAGCTCGGACCTGCTTCAGCAAAAAATGAAATAGTGCATCATGAGGAACTTATATAAGGAAATTCCATCCATAAGTTTGTTCATTTAACTTCCTTCTTGCACCATCAATCACTCAGATGAGCTGTCTTACTTGTTCAGAACAATCACAGTTTAACAAGTTAAAATGTACACAAATGGGGTGATTTTCATGATATTTTTTCCTTTAGCCCAACTCCACTGCCTAAACATTTTTTCCTGCAGTACCAGACTTGCCATTTTCTCTACACTACCTCTGGCCAACAGGGAAAGTCATTAGTTAGAGCAGTCAGTTTTCCTCTTCCCTACAGAAATCAAATGTGTCATCTCTCCAGTGCCCTCAGTCTCTGTAAGCCAACAGAGTACAGTCTTCATAACCCTTTCAAGCCAAGCAGGTTCTGCTCATGACATGGAATCTATGTAAGGGAGCTACATTATCATTAATAATAATTTCTCAGTTTTTTGAGCTGAAGAAAATTAATGTGGATGCTTAAGCAAAAAGGCTATGAGGTTTCACAGAGAAGCAGCCTGATGTTAACTTGTATGATTCTGGCATTTGAATTGAGCAGGCATTTCAAGCTGCCCGTAACAGGGGATATTGAGAATTTAGTACTGATAAAAAAATAAAATAAAATAAAATAAATCAGGTTTCATTTTAGGCTGAGATTTTTGAAACTCTTGCTGTAAATATCTTCTGGGATTTAGGGGATTTTTTTTCTTTTAAATAAATGAATTCTGCTTGTTAACACATAAAAAACTCATCCTACAAATTATTTTCTATTTACCAAACATATCATGCTTATTTTTCTAAGCACCCCCCTCTCCCACCCCCAGATATGCCCGTTAACCCAGATGAGAACAATAGGCATCCATTTGGATAGAACTACTTATTTTACAGCTTTTCATGTTCTGTATCTATCTTTTTCTCCTGTAAGCTCTATTCAAATGATCTTCTGGGTTTTTTTATCGTTGCATTTTTAAAGGGCTTACCTTGTCACTCATTAGAACCTTTCCAACACAGCTCTGCCCAAGGGTTCTAACCTACATAGCATTCCCGCAGTTGCTCGGGCACAGAAATCCTGCGCTCACCTCATGAAAGACAGATCAAACAGCTTGGGCCAAAGCTCTAGCTGGTGTAAAACTGCAGGGTACCATTATTTAAAAGAAATATCTGAAGTAAAAATCTCATCCCAAAATGTGAATTACTCACAGCTGGAGACACAAACAGCAATGCATTTGGAACTTGGCTACTCTCTAAACCAGGTGCTAAAAGCACTGCATGTTAACTATGCTAAGGCACTATCCTATTCCCCAAGGTGATTTATTGATTTTGCGGTCACACCTCAAATCATGAACTTGCATATAATCCAAACTATCTAGCTGACTTACATGATGTTGATGTTCCATTAATTTCTTTTCCATAATTAAGTTCACCTCAGAAATGAAGTTGCAGAATTCAGTGTAACTCGTAGAACAACCGGACTTTGAAGTTTAATCTGGCCCAAAGCAAGATACGTTTTTGTCAGTGAATGTTATAACATTTATGCTGCTTTCCACTTGTCTTAACAGATTTATTGTTTTCTTTCTACAGCCTTTCCTGAGAACCAGCATATTCTTGTCATTCTAATGTCACAATTTAATTTTCAAGGGTAGCTGCTTAATATTTTAAATTTTGCTTGCATGAAAATAGAAAAAACAGCTGAAGTACAGGTTTTTGACAAACCACTTAGTTTGGTGTTCTGCAATGAACTTTATGGAGGAAGCACAGGTTAATAGGTAGATCAGAAGCCAACTAGAAGACAAATTCTGATATCTGACCTGCCAATGGCCCTAGGAAGCACTCAGACTCTTACTACACAAGCTTCTTTTAAGGTTTTTAGATTTAAATGGACATGGTAATGTCTTATGTACCACTGTCTAGAGTTTTCAGATGCCAATATTAATTTTTTAGCACCAGGAACTCTCCAAATTATTACCAGAGATTAGGATTACCTACCTCAGCAAATCTCAAGAAGTTTAGTGGGTTTTTTGGATGAGATGAGAGCATTAAGGAGGAGAGAGTGTGACCTGAATACTTCAGTGAAAAGTATATTAAACACATGAGAAAATTAGTTGGATTAGGACTATTGAAAGAGAATTAAAACATCTCTAACAAGTGCTACTTAAGAATACTGAACTAATTATTTATGGTAGAGTTTAATGGCAAGCAGATCAAAGAAACACAGCAAAAGGCACCAAAATGTCCAATAACCAGAAGCCTGGATGTGAAATGCCAGCAGTCAGGTTTGGAGCCATGACCCAATATCTCTGGGAGGTTAGAAATGAAAAAACTCAAGCTCTAACTGAATGAGAGACAGTTCTGTGTAAATGTCAGATACGTTAAGGCACGCTTTAGAGTTTTAGAGCTGTTAAATTCTTCAATACACGTAGCCAATGAAAGTCTTCTCAAAATTCAAGCTCTAAGCTCTTAATCATCAGTGAGCAGTTAGAATTTTTCTAAAATCATCCAAAGTGTTCAGTCAGACATCATCTCAAATTATATGATTTATATTGAAAGCTCAAGATGTCAATACAACTGCATATGAAACAACACTATTGTTCTGCTGTTATCAACTTTCCAAGTGATTGTCAAATTCTACTGGAAATATAAGGTATCCCATTAACTGGGAATAAAACAAGACTACACTGAACTGAGGGGTTATGGCTACATATTTCTGTAGACTGATTGCATTGCCTCACACATTGATGTATTGTTCAAACACCTAACATTCAGCAAAGGATGAAAAAGCATATAAAAGGCAAACGCCTTTTGCAGCAGCAGTGGCATGGAGCAGAGTGGATTCTGAGCAAGTATTTCACATGCACAGTTCTTCTGTGCACTTTAGCACTACGCTCAGTTTTCTACTGCTGCACTTTGCCTTTCCCACAGATGGATGTTTTGAGGAATTTGCTAAGGACTTTGCAAGGCCAGAACAGACCATGAGCATGAATCTAATTTGGTTTGCGTGAATGGCACCAATAGTTTGAGCAAAATCTTCCTTTTGTTCTTTGCATATTCTGTTTCTTCATTTGGAATAAATAATTTCTATTACCTACATATCTCATGTGGTTCTGAACTATCTAATTCTACATTTGCTACAGTAAGCCTTTTCTGGATTGGAAATTCTTCTAATACAAGGTCATAGAAATTTCTACCAGCTCCAGAATTTATCCTACACACAATATTCAGTCTGGTGCCAAGAATACTTATGCCAGTATTTATATCAAATCAGAAAAAAAATTAGACATGGGCATTTTCAGTACAAGAGATCTGACATTTTTTGATCCCTTTAATCAAGTAAAGCTTGGGTTCAGCTCATCTTAAGCTTTAGGTTCACCTAAAATTCAAAACAGGCAGGGCCAGCAAATCCTCGAGTAGTAAAATAACAAATAAAAATAACTTTACAGTAGGAAAAGGTAAATTGCCTCTTCCTAACATAGTTGAAATATTAACAATTATTCTCCAGAGATCCATTTATTGCACAGGAACTCAAACAAAACTGAAACCTGGCTAAGAAAAACTTATTATATGGAATTTTATTACTGACTCCAATTAAGCTTTAATGTTCAAATGTCATTGACGGAGAAATGCCAAAAGGAATGGCAAATCGCAATTTTTGTCACCACTTCTCTCCCAGGAGATACACTCCTTTTCATCTTAGCAGATTGCCCAGTTGCATATCTCCTTATGCTTTGATGGCTGTATTATGACAGCAGAGAAATATGAGGGGAAAATGGTTGGAAAAAGATAATTATTGCAGAATGTAAACATATTGTACAGAGGCTCTGACGCAGTAAGATCAGGATTTTTTTTTCATTTCTTCCTTATATTGAAAATATTTATTTTCTGGATATTAACAAACTTTATCATGGGTATTCTCTTAGTAGAGCTGCCTTGGTTTATTGCATCCTCTCAGATTAAGAAGCTGGAACATACTTTGTCATTGGTGTCAAAGAATGGAAAGGATTTGTTCTGTTCTGCTAAACAGTTATAAGACCAGCACAGTTTTTACTGAGACACCACTTAACACAATCAAATCAATTAATTGTGCAATTCTAACACAGTCTAGTATCTGAACAGCTTATATACTACACTAGTGTTATTACCAGTTCATGTAAAAAAGGCTACAGCTCACATTCCAAGCAAGAATTTCAAACAAACGTGAATTACTTTTAAAGCTGTAAAAAACTGTTGTCACATGCAAATAGAACTAGCCAGCCTTCCACACCCCTCAAATCAGATATGATGTGTTGCCTTCCTTTCTGTAAGGCTGCACTATAAAACCACCCACATGGATTCAGCAGTATTGTTTGCCCTGTAACATCAAAACACAGACGAATCATTCCAAAGCACCTCCTGTTCAAGGAAGTCAGTGGCTCTCCTGGTCAAAGAAATAAAGTAGCCAGCAGAAGTCATAACAAGACCCATCACAGACCCAGTTGTAGCCAGTTTGTGCTTTTCAATATTGGTAAAAATAACAACTGAAGCAAAATAAAGGGAAATAATATCTGATGGACTTGATGATCCTTTTCATCAGGGCAGCCATAAAAGGCTGCTGTTCTTTCTCTCTAAATACTATTTTAATGTTTTGAAGTTCACTGACACAAACTTTGATATGAACGTGCAATTTACTTAAATGCTTATTAACAGGCAAGAAAATCCAGATCCAGTGATGAGAATGAAGATATGAAATCAAGCACATAAAATCCGAGGCTATCCAAAAAGGGTTGCACTACTCTGACTTGGTCCACATTTTATATTTCTCATGTATTATTGTTTGATTTAGTGACACAAACTTTATAAATCTTGCAGTTCAAAAAGAATGAACATTAATAATACTAAAAGACAGATACACCTCTGCTAGTTACTGCTCCAACAGACACACAGGTTTTTTTTAAATATTCTGACATTGGAGTGCCAGTTTCATATCTCTGCAAATGTCATCAGTCATGTTCTTTCTACTTTTAAATTACCTTACCTACTTTTAGCAGTACCATTACTTTAAGACAAAGAAACCAAACTATGTTATTTTAAAATCCTAAAGAATCATTTGTATTATCACAAAGTGTCCTGTCTTAAAAATTACTTAAAACGTTATCAAGCTTGCAGTCAAAAATTTCGAAACTGTCTCCAACAAGCAGCAACGTTTGCAAGAAAAAAATGAGATGTCACCATGAGAAGAAATTGAAAGTAGGATGAGAGTGCTTTGGTATTACATAGAGACAGTAGCAGATGGGGAAAAAAAAAATTGGTCCCTACAGCCCTCAGGCTGCAGCACCTTCTGTAGCCTTGACAGTTTAATTAGCAATTGGTGGACAGGACAGAATAACAAAGATGGAGTTCCTCTTCAAAAACAACAACAAAAAAACCCAAAAACACAAACAAACAAACAAACACAACAAAGGGCCTTTTTTTTTTTTTTATGTTTTACCAAATTATATTATGTATTTTATCTGTGCAGGTTCCCTGGACCCAACATGATGTGCCGTGAACTCCAAGGACATTCTTGGCACAGCCCAAAGCCTCCTTGAATGCTTTAGTACACAACCCCTCTGAACGTGGCCTTTGGTACTTCTGGCTGAGGATATAAACTAAAGACAAAGAAAAGTGGGTTTTGTTTAGATTTTTTTAAAGAAAAGGTCAGAGATTTAGAACAGTCAATAATTTAGAGGCAAAACAAAGAGACAGGATCCTCAGAGACTCCATGTAGACACAAACAGCAAAACACTACAACAGTAAGAATTCAGAAAGACAGGAATTACTAAACACAGGCAGAAGTCTGGGATATTTAGAGCTTTGACTCATTGTCGTTAAGACAACTCATTATTCCTGGAAATCATAGCTGTCTCCAAAGGGCTAGCCATCTTTGTCCTGACTGCCGTCAGCATGGTCTCTTCTCTTTCAGTGCCTTCTGAAACGCTGAACACTTTTACTCATAGCCCTTATAATCTTCATCATCTTGGTCCTCAGCATCGTTAATAAAGATGGACTTCGTGAAGTGGAGAAAACCCTTCCACGGTTGGAACTGTGTGCATCAAGCACTCAAACAAGTCACAGCATTGCTGTGTAACCTGACACACGTCCTGGATGGAGAGTCTGAATTTTCTGCCTGCCTCAAGAAAAGTTTGGCATGATGCTGCCCTGGACTACAAGGAGACCAGAAAACCTATTCTTTCTTAAATATTCCCAGTTCTTCTCAAGACATGTTCTGTGATAAATTGTGAATTATGTTGTCTTTTTCAAGACAGCATCAGATATCCTAGCTTGTGCTGGCCAGGGATCTGGATGGGTCCCACTGTATGAAGTGGGTATCTCACTTATTCGTTTGTACAAATACAATGTGTCCAGCCCTGAATATCTCCTTACCAGGTGTTACAGTACCCTATTAACAGAGCAAATGATGAGAAAGCCTTTCTTCTAAATCAGGAAGGTGAAAGGATTCAAAATTTTGAGTACCCCTAGAAGAATGTTGGTGTTATTTCTGAGCACAATACTGGATTGTATTTCTTAAATGAAGTGTTATGCAGGAAAATACCCAGTCCACGAACCCTCACTTGTGTCAAGGTCTACAATTCCTACAATTACACTGTAGCAGAAATATGGGTGTTTAGGAGGTTGTTCAGGCACTTAGACCCTACACATGTACAACTTAGATAGAAAGAAAGGGTCTTTGTGCCAATGATAGTACTTAAACTCCCTAAACGTGCTTTAGAGTTAACAAGTTCCCTCCCCCTACCTTGTACATTCCTGTGACCTCCATTTCACTCTACTGCTGTAGGAGACAGTTCTCAATTTCAAAGATAATTTCCATCCAAATTTTCTGACATTAGTTTCTCATCTGTCATCAGTGCTTGAGGTTCATGTTCCCTCTTCCTTTATATTTACAGCATGAAACTTCTTTGGTTCAATTTCCTTTGCATGAAATATAAATGCAGCAGCAAATAAGAAGTAATATAAGGTCAACAGAGAAGCAGGCAGTGTAACAATATTTTTTAAGACTGTATGAAACAAATGAAATGAAGAGCTCACATGAACAGCATGTTTAGCTTATTTCCTTGGCTCTTCTTAACCCTTTAGAAAATAGACAATGCATTACATAAACCATATACTCAGCAGATGTAGGTCTCAGAAACAGAACTATATACAGACCTTCAAAGTCTGCAGTTGCACTGGGAAAAGTATTGTCAAAATCTCACCATTTTTTTGGCTGTATAAATACTTCCAAAAACATAGGTAAAATATTGCCCAGTGTTAATTATCGATATCTGCTCCTATGTAGTGAATCATCCTCCAAAGTAGCATTAGGGTAGCCATATATTCAAAACTTTCATTGCAAAACTTCATTCCTTTATATATGTAACACAGAAGGAAGAACTCTTACTTCTTCAGTGGAATGTGTTCTCAGCACATAAAAAACATAAAAATCCCTATTAGTAAGAAAGGCTCAATATTTTTTTCCTCACCTTTTGTTGTCTTTATTTGCTCTTGTTGTTCCTCCTACTTTTTAAGTCTCCTTAGGCATCAGCAGAAAAAATATTACCCACAAAGATCTGAAGTGGCCACAGCAATAGCACATCAATGCCAGCTGCAAGATCTAGGTCTGGATGCCAGGCTGTTCCTCACTTTTTGAACCATTTAACTCTAGCAAGCAAGCTAGAGTTACTTCACATGTAAAACACAGCAATGTGTTAATCTAGCCACTGCCCTGATTTAATTGGCCCAGAAAATTGCTTGAGGTGTTTGGGACTGCAATTAAGGTTAGAAGAATCTGGAAGAATGGTCTTTGGTGGTGGAGGGATTTTTTAAATTATTTTTAAGAAACCAAACTCTCTCTTAGCTAAAACTCTTGGGCCTAATTAGAGATTAATTAAAGTTACTTGCTGCTGCTTAGTTGAATTACAGTCATATTTTAAGTGACAGGTATAAAATGTAGCCTTTTCTATCTCTCCCTTTGGTCTCTGCTTCCAAAAACCAGAACTGCCCCAATCAGCAAATTCATTCAATTCAAATTAGACTAATTACCCATTCAATAACTGTCTGTCTCAGCCTCACAACTTGTAGTTTCCTCCTGTAATTTGGCTTAAGGAAACCAAATTCATTTGAAGAAAATAACAGCCTGCCATCGTTACCATGCTGTGGCTTGTGATCCTGCTGTTGGATGTAACAGTCATTATGCATGGGGAATATCCAGCTACATATACAGATATAAAAATAAGGAGGTCATTGCACCAAACCAACGAGTAAATTAACTACTATGCAAAAAATGCAGATAACTATAATTCATGTAGCAGTTATGGGCAAGACACAGAGGTCCATTTCCATTTCAACAGCCAACAGATTTTTCAGCAGTGCTCAACCTGTAGCCAAGCTCTGCACAAGCCATGGTTAAAAAGCACAGGGCTTGTTTGCAGACATCTAATATTTGCGTTGCAAGACATCCATGCACCGTGGAACAGTAGGTCAAACACATTCCCCAATAAAATTTAATAAAATGCACACTGAGTGCTACACTTAACGTTTTATCCAAATCAGCAGATCCTCAACAATATTGTCTTTAATTTTAGTTATCCATTTCTGGTTTTTATACTTTTCTAGTAGGCACAATTCCAATTTCAATACTTAGATGATTCATTTTCATTAAGTTGGAATGCCATTATGCTCATATTGTCTGGTTATTTGGATTTCGTAAGACCAGCAGAATGTTCTTTTGTTGGTTTTGGTAGTTATTTTTGGGAGACATTGTTTTGTTTTAATCAGATTGTTCTACAATCCTGTTGTCACAGCAACAGTGGACATAACTAGTTGACACAATTTTTTCCTCCAAACCTTCAGCGCCATTCAGGTTGCAGATTGAATTTAATAAGCCAATTTAACAGCCTAGTTAAATCCTAATTGCAAGTTTTCCTAATAATATGACATTATCCTTTTCAGTACATTCTGAAAGATTTCAGTGAATTATTTTCCTATAGACTAGAGTAGTGGTTTTTCTTAGCTTAAAGATATGTTAGGTGCTTTTCTCCCCTCCAATTTCAGATAAGTATTCACTCTTGTAAATTTAGATCATTTGCTGACATTTTAAAAGATTTTTTTCAGGCTGGAAACATTTAGAGCTATTCTGTGTTTTACAGTGACAGGGTTGGGTTTCTGATATTACACAGTAAGGACATAAGCTTTTGGGTTTTTTTTTAAAGAAGAAAAGATATTCAATATACCAGACTTCCCACTGACTTTATAGATTCAACTTCTAAGCAGTGAATATATTCTAAGTATGAACATATTCACCCCAAAACAAAAAACACTTGTTGCAGTGCACTCCTTGAAAAGAACACAGCAGTTTCAAGCTGACCAGCCTACTCTTTTATACCAGAATACCCTGAATTAAAACATCTCTCTAAAAGATTCTGGCACTAGGTGGTAACAGCTCCACGGCATTCTCAAGGATAACCATGACACTGAGGTACAGCCCTGCCGTAATTTATACAGATGGATCATTCAATGCCACTATCATAGTGTTCTTCATAACAACACAATATTAGAAAGCAACATTCATTACAAGACTCCCCACTTATATTCTTGTAATTTTTACAGAAACAATTTTTCCATAGTGAAAACCAGAATGAAATACACCAAAATGTTTCCCCTGTCAAAGAAGCGCACGTTGAATAAATTCACTATTTTAACTTGGATGCATCACTGGTGCCACAGGGAATGATGTTACTCTTTCTGATCCCAGTCTAAAAATCCTAGCTTATAAGTGAAAGTTACCCATCTCAACTGAAAAAAAAACAAACAAAAAAACAAACCAAAACCAAAACAATAAAATAAGAGTTTCAGGTAACTCAAAGAAACAACTTGAAAGCAAATAATTTAGAAGTTAAGCGAGAGGTAGTAGGCCATTTTTTCACACAGTGTGCAGCAGGCTGGTGGCAGAGATTATAAGTTGATCTACATCAATTGCAGATCTGACCACTTCCCTTTACAATACTGCAGTGGACAAGCAGTATAACATTTCAAACAAACGTTTCAGGGCTGTCAAAGAAAGAGACTGCTGCAGGTACATGACAGGTAGTCTTTGCTGGAAAAGCACTCTTTTGTAGTACCACAAATACAGCCCAGGAGACTGAGAGTTGGAAAGTACCAATCATAAGTACTGCAGTAACTCACAATGACGGGGAGTCCCTCATAGAGCTGGGCTGAATATGAATTAAGAACTTCAAGAGAGATTTTCAGTCACAATCAGCCTGGAAAACTGAAATAACTGTTCTCATAAATTCACCCAACTCAGCAGGTTAAAGTCTGTTTACTATGAATACTATTTCTATTTTGTACTTGATTTAATTTACGCTCACTTAAATGTATGTAATCTGTGTTCTGTCCCTTGGCGTGGCTGATACCAGAAAAGAGAAGGTAGCCAGAGATACCCCATCCCTGGAAATGTTTAAGGTCAAGCTGGATGGGGCTTTGAGCAACCTGGTCTAGTGGGAAGTGTCCCTGCCCATGGCAGGAGGGTAGGAACTCGATGATCTTTAAGGTCCCTTTCAACTCTAACCATTCTATGATTCTAAGGCAGACAACAACAGAGGGGGAAAAATAAATCATATCCACATTTTCAGTACTGAGGATTTAATCACATCTCTAACATTAACTTAATTAAATAATGATACTGATATTTGGTATTAAGCTGTCAATAATCTTTAACCATCATTTCAAAGCCATTTAAGAGTATCAGATGAAGAAATCAAGTTTTTGCATTAATCATTATTTTACCCCAACGACACCCAGCAAGCGTAGTCAGGACCTAGGCTGCTACAGTAAGAGGCACAGTGCAGACAGTGCCTCAGAACAAAACACCTGAGTTCTCCAAGCTCCTAACATGTAAGCCAAAGGCAAGGCTTGGGAAGAAAAGGTAGAGCACAAAGAGAGAGAAGGGGACATTACTTATCAGGACCACACAGTACAACACGACTCAGGAGAAGCCTAATTTGTCAGGAGGCAAAGGAGATTTTAAGGAGCTAGTGAAGTGTTGGGACAGATGATTAGTGAGCTCCTCCTATCTTGTGCTCACTCAAAAATCTAGGAAACAAAGGCTGGGACCCAGCTTTTGAAGCTAAATAAAGCATTGCCTAATCCATTGCACATAACAACAAAGAATCCCAAGGTACCAAAGGCATCTTACAGTCTTTCCCATGTATAACAAGTAAACGTAAAACCTGAACTCCCACAGTCTCATTGCACTGACCTCATACATGGGAAAACAAGAGCCTTTTTTGTCCTCACTTGACTTCTACATCTCACTAATTATGTTGTGTAGAAAATATATGTTTTCGTAACTGAAATACTGCTTGGCTACGCCATTCCTCTTAATTTTCTGAGTACTATGAGCATTGAATATTTATCCTGAAAGTGGCTTCACAACCAGGGCAGGTAAGGTCTGTTTTGTCAATGACCCACTGGTTATAAAAAGGAACCTATAAGTCCTCTATTAGTACTAAGCAGTAACACCCCAGTTCACTGTATAAATGACTCTGAAAAAAAGTAGTTCCTATTCTCACTGACTAGATGATAATATGTTCAGTTTTGCACACTAGAAACCTTAATACTTTGTTTCTTCTTTAAATAAAACTGCTTGGTAACTCAATCAAATTAATATATTATCTACCCTTTAGCTTTTCCTGAATGGCTACATGTAAAGCATGTGCACGTACATATGTGTATATATTTGGCTATAGTTTACGGCTTAAAAATTATTAAAACCTCAAAAAGCTATTACAAGCTTTAGTGAAATTTTTCATATAAATTCCACATTTAGTGTGCAGTGTACTACACAGGATGAGTCTTTTGCCCTTTCAAGGAAAAAGGATTATGCCATATACCTTTAAAGCATCAGAAATTGACAACAAGTAACATCAGGTCACTCTAAGGAAAAGATGGAAGTAGTGCTTGTTGCTAACATTTTTCAAAAGGAAAAATTGCCTTTTAACACACAATACTCTTCCCAAGTCCCAACGCACACTGTATTCCAGTAGTATTAGATATTTTGATAAGAAAGATGTGTAAAGTCATTCTGAGGGTACCTACTGTGCAGTCAAAACAAACCACAGAGGGCTTTGTACAGAAATTCAGGTTTCTTTTAGACTAACCAGTTCAGATACTAAGATCTCTCAGTCCTGCAGAAACAAAAGTCTAATTTAACCTGCTTTTGGCCAAGTTTCTGCAGTCTGCAGTGAACATGGGGCTGCTGTGGTGAGATTCAGAATATCTGAGCTTGGTGTATCACACCATAGTTACTGTTTTGACTTTGAGTGTTCTTTCTTGGTCTTTCCCTGCTTTTCTGTGTCTAATTACTTGACAACAGAGCTCCTGAAAAGCTTATTTAGCTTACAAAATAGCGTATGGATCTCTGCTGTTGCAGAGAATTAATTCAAATAAATTAATTCCAATTCAATCAATAGATCTTGATGATGTTTCACAAATTTGCATGTGCACACTTAGGAATTAATTCAAGGTAACTGAATGGATTTGTATAATTTCATTTCTAAAGGAGACCCAATTCCTCCTATTAGTGATTTTCTTATCTGTTGTTCCTGTCAGAAACCACTACTAAGGCTCTTCAGCTTTCTGTGCTATTGCCTTCTTAGTTATCCAATTAAATAAAAACTAATCAGCTTATTTAATAAGATAGATTACAGTGTCTGTACCAGACTAAGTTTGTGACAGAGATAAACGCAGATATTTAAGATGCACAATGTGTTGTGTTAAAGTAAGCAACAGACTACCTATTATCTACCCAATGGCAGACGTCTGACTAACCAATGCATGCTTCTCTGGGTTTTTTGAGGAAAAAAAAAGTGCTTGGAGGATCAGTTGATCATATCATAAACCTTTAAATCTAGGAAATGGAAAATACAGATAAAGAGGTCATTCAGCAGGTCTTCCATATTAAAATGAAATGAAAAAATCCCTTTATGTACAGTCTGTTTGTGAACATCCTAATTGTTTTTTACGAAATCTGGGATCAGTCTTTGCAGAACAAAGTGACAGGAATAGAAGCAGAAGATGGTTTCCAAATCTGTATTTTTTTTTAGTATGTACCTCTGATCAAGTTTTCCCCAAATAATCCATGTAGTTAGATAAAGAAAGATTCATAAAGGTAGGATTATATGAAACCAATGCTGATTCTGTATCTGACATTCTATCAGTAGAATGTGATGTTTTGTCACTTTTGGATTTCCTAGTCTAGCATATGATTTTTCTGATTTTTCCACTTGTCCTGACTGCCATCTTGTCTCATACAACAGCCCCAGAATCAGTCCTGATCAGAGCAGTTTTTGTGGTGAAAGAGACAAGCTGAACCCCACAAAAAAAGAGAAGAGACAGGAAATACTGGCTCTAACAATTTGTATCAACCGCAAAAACTTATTTTTTTTCTGTTCCGTTATAAATCCTTAAAAAGCCACTAATTTCTTAGTCAATGGAGCAAGTAATTTTTGAAAGATTATTATCTGACCTATGGAAACCAGTGGAAAATCAACACCTGCCATAAGAAGGAAGCTCTGGAGCTTAGGCTCTGCATTTTTGCAAATTACAGGATTCTTTTTTTCTTTATTCCAATGAACAATTTAGTGCTTAATAACAGAAGATCATATGATCTTCATTAAGTTTCTTGGCCTTGATATGAAAAGTTTTAAAGCAATGTAGACTTTTCCTTCAAAACAGTCACGTCGGCAAAGATGAATGTTTCAAACTCTGCTTTGAAACATATCTACAGTTAAACTCCAAGGAAATCACTGAACATAAATCAAGACAGACTTGGATCCACTTAGTGTATTTTTATGAGAACTCCAGTGTAAATATACAGCGATGTTGCTAACAGGAGTGACACCCTGTGCGGACACAATTGGAAGTACAGGTTCATACTCAAATTTGACAAACTGTTTCTTCTCAAGGGCACAAGAGTCAGCAGCAAGGTTATGTACAGTATTTATGATGGGATTCTACAGACCTTTCACATATCTCCGCAGAAGTAATATAGGGACTTACTGAAGAACCATTTTAGGATGAACAAATGATGATATGTTGATTTATTTATTCCTAAATAATTTATTTTCACTTATTGCTAAACCAGGATCATAGCATTTCTGGTAAGGTCTCATCAATCTGTCCTTTGAGGACAGAGCTGAGGAACCCAGATGTCCAAAGGTAAGCACTCATTAGAAGCAAAGAGGTGTTTAGAATCAAATCACACTGGTTTGGGAAAGAGTTGAAAATTCTTCCACTTCCATAAACCATAATTTTTGTCACTTTCAGTATCATTAAGTGCCAATCACACTCCAGGACAATTTGATCATTTAAGGAGATAATTCTGTTGACTTAAATACCACCTTTGTGATATGGATGTACTTGCAGATTGAGATTTTGATTAAACATTACTACAGTGAATTTTTTGGGGTGATTGGGGGTAGGGAGCCTTACATGCTTGTTTTAGTAATCAGTAGATTCCATAGAGTAAGCCTTTAAGACCTGTCTTTTCTGTCATTTGCACCAAGGCAATTAAGAAGTCAAAAAAGTTACCAGAGTTACAGAACTCATTTGAGTAAGAGAAAATAGACATTTCATATCATTCTGCTGCTTAGTTCTGTAGCAGTTTTTCTATGATTTTTGCTAAACAAAATGTCTGTAAAATTGCTGAAAATTCTTTTTCATATGATTCAGTGATAAAACAAGTCAGAAAAATTACTAAAATAGTTAAAACTGTGTCAAGGAAGACCTTGGGGTGATGAACTCACCTTCTGAGAAAAGGAACAGATTGCTAAATTTGGCTATTTTACTTGTAAAAGTTTCTGAGGAGGCTTATTAAGTTTACTTACTCCATAGTCTCAGAAGGAAAGAAACGCTTCATTACCTTTGCTATCATACTGCTTGCAGTCACTGTAATATAAGCCTGTATTTTCCTATGGCATGATTAAACACAATATTTAAGACTTAAATTAATCCATTAATATGACAAATGCAAAAATGACAGCTCTAATTTTAGGAAAAAAAAACCCAATCAAACAAAGTCTAGTGTATAATAACACATCAGGAACACTTGTTTCATTTTATAATATTAGAAGCTAACTCAGTGGGGAAAAAAAAAATAATTATCAAAAGTTATTAAGAAGTAGAGTATATCCCCCAAACAACATAAACAGAATACCAAGGCACAAAATCAGTAAAGCTTCATTTAGATATAAATTCTCCCTCAATGTTTTCAAGGTGCTGGAATGACAGTTTATGAAATGCTAGTTACATATCTCCTGAATATAATTATGCTAATTTTCCACAGGTTAAATATTCACAGTCTACTTCATAGAGTTAGATGCGATAATGTTGATGCTCTCTTAACACAGATTTGCTTCCTCTTGTCTTGAATTACAATTCTTATAATTTTTACTCAGATACTTCCTAATTGAAATTTATAAATCAAAGTCCCCAGTCTGTATGTTCTGCTTCTGGCCAACCAGGGGCTTCCAAGCAACTCAGCACACATATGCCCTCCAGTACCATAAATTCATGCTACTCCCAGTGCCTCAGGAATAAGAAGAGTTTAATAGCTATACAGCAAGTTGATTCTAGAGATAGTGTATTACAGGTAATATGACAAGAACTTGATGATGATGTACAAACTTTCTGCCATCCAGTCCCAAAAATAACCAAAATAACCCAAATTTATTTTGTCTTTGTGAATTCAGTCAGGCAAAAATAGAGCAGTTGTGTATTCCAGATCCAATGCAATTGCTTTGACAGCCCTACACCTAATCACATCATCTTTCTCAACATATCTCAAATAGAAAATAAGATGCATGCATCTTAGCCAATCTTTCTAACGTAAAAGATCATTGACAATCATGTACTGGAGCATGAAAATAATGAAAATACTTTCATATACTCAACATAAAATAATTTCTGTGCTTGGGTTTCTTTTAACAAGACCTGTTAAAAGCTTATCTTTGATCTAGAACAAAATTATTGATTACTGTGAATACAACTACAGAGGCTTTTATCCAAGGCTATGAATTAATTTGCAGCAGTGTGCCTTTCCTTCCTGATACTGTATTATGACAGTCCTTAGAAAAATTTATAATTCCAAAACCACAAAACAACTAATCAAACCAAAACCACCCACCACAAACAGAGAGAAGGAAGAATTCATTTGTAACTGGAGGTTCAACTTGAAGCGCTTGTACAGAGGTAGGTTGATTCCAAGTTACATTTCTGTGCTTGTATAAATTTAAAATAAAACTGTATAAATTGAAAATAAAAGCGTACACATAAACTCTCAGAAGAGTGAACTAACCAGAAGCAGTATTTACTTTACACAAGCAAAAAGCTTTGAATTTAAACTTTTATATCATTTTCCTTAAACTAAAATCAAATCATCTAGGGAAAACAAGCAGATTCATTATTTTTTTTAAAAACGAGATACAGGCACATAAAAGAAATCAAGTGGGTGTTGCCAAGTTAAAGGATCTCATGTCCAGACAGAACTTTTGATGTTGTTTTTGTTGTTTCAGAAGAAAATCCCTAAACAAGCAGTTAGTATTTTTAATTCCAACTGACAAAAAATCATTTTGTCTTATTTTTGGTTCAGCTACTGGAAAGAAATTCAGTTTTTCACACAGCCAACTTATGAGCCAACTTATGTCACATTGTTAAGATGTGTCTGAGTATTGATTTGCATGAAAAACAGTGGAAAAGCAACTTTTTACTAATAAAATTTTAGGAGATAAAAAATCTGTCTCTGAGCTCTACTGAAGGGCTTTACACATTACTGGTCAGTCACACAAGTCAATCTCTTCCATAAGAGACTAATATAAGACTAATAACATAAGACTAATATTGGATTTTTAGATCTGTATTTAGAAAGCAAAATCTTTGGCCCAATTTTTAACAAGACAAGCAATTCTTGCCTAACTGCAGAAAGTCAAGTTCAAACAATTTGCTTTATACTCTCTTTTCTCTCAGTGTCAGGAAAAATGAGAAATAAATGTAAATGTAAAATGGGAAATAGAAGACTTCTGAGCTTCCCAAATGCACTGTAAGGATTAAGTGTCAAGTCTGATGAATCCTACTATGATGTACATTGTGAAAAGCTTATCAATAAAATATCAGGAAAGGATTAGAGGCAATGTCACTGTAACAAAGTGGATTGAAATAGTTCTAACTGCTTTGAAAAACACCTTTCCTTTTCCATCTGCAGTATCTTCTCATCCTCAACCAACCACCATCTTTCATGTATATATCATTACTCTCCCCAAGTAGCTACAAAGTATTACTGCTTTTCATAATATTTCTGGCAGTAATTGACTAAAGCTTTAAGGGAAATGTCACTGTTATGTGGAAGAGCTGTGGAGCTGTAAGCTAAAACAATCCCACTGGTTTCACTAATCACGACACTAAAGCTGCGGTTCCTCAGGATCACTATTAAAACCTGTTTGTCTATCTATCTGTCTGTACCATCCACCCACCTTTGTTATAAAAGATGCCCGCTCAGTATCTAGTATCTTATGTAGGAAACATCAATCAATCCACGACTTTCTGTAGCTTCACCTGCCACCACTTGAGTTTGGCCCGGGAAATATTCATCAGTGCTTGCCATCTCTGACATGAACTGGTTTTGGTTTCCAGTAGTTGAGCTACAACTAATCCATCAAAAGATAGCAATTAAGAATAAAAATTATCAGGATGCTAAATATGACATGTGAGTGTCAAGGCTACCGATCATTAAATGATGTGAGGAACAGGTAGGACAAAGTAACAGTCATACAGCTATCTTAAAGGTTAATAAAGTTCCTTCTCTCCTTCCCCTCCTTCCCCTAAGCTGCTGGAAATGATGTGAAAAAATTGGTTTGACAGACTTATTTTCCCCCAAGACCAGATGTGTTGATCTCCCTTAGGTTCTTTAGGCAGAGTGATGGCAGATTTTAATCTTCCTGTGCCCACTGTAGCAGCTGTACAAACACTTCATTAACATGAGAATGGTGGTAACTATGTGCTATTAAAATGGGGGGGGGGGGGGGTGTGTTT